>JAGSMR010000149.1:55000-202500 GCA_029286605.1 Sericinus montela
AACCTAACCAACCCAACCTAACCCAACCCAACCTAACCTAACCTAACCTAACCTAACCTAACCTAACCTAACCTAACCTAACCTAACCTAACTCCAACCTAACCCAACCTAACCTAACCCAACCCAACCTAACCTAAATCCCAACCTAACCTAACCTAACTCTAACCTAACCCAATCCCAACCCAACCCAACCCAACCTAACCAACCCAACCCAACTCAACCCAACCTAACTCAACCCAACCCAACCCAATCCCAACCCAACCCAACCCAACCCAACCTAACCTAAATCCCAACCTAACCTAACTCTAACCTAACCTAACCAACCTAACCTAACTCTAACCTAACCTAACCTTAACCTAACCTAACCTAACCTAACCTAACTCTAACCTAACCTAACTCTAACCTAACCTAACCCAACCTAACCCAACCTAACCTAACCCAACCTAACCAACCTAACCTAACCTAACCTAACTCCAACCTAACCCAACCTTAACCTAACCTAACCTAACCTAACCTAACCTAACCTAATCCCAACCTAACCTAACCTAACCTAACTCAACCCAACCCAATCCCAACCCAACTCAACCTAACCCAACCTAACTCAACCCAACCTAACCCAACCTAACCAACCCAACCCAACCCAACCCAACCCAACCTAACCCAACTCAACCTAACCTAACCTAACCTAATCCCAACCTAACCTAACTCCAACCTAACCTAACCTAACCTAACCAACCCAACCTAACCTAACCTAACTCTAACCTAACCTAATCCCAACCTAACCTAACCAACCTAACCTAATCCCAACCTAACCCAATCCCAACCCAACCTAACCTAACCTAACTCAACCTAACCTAACCTAACCCAACCTAAATCCCAACCCAACCTAACTCAACCCAACCTAACTCCAACCTAACCTAACCAACCTAACCTAATCCCAACCTAACCTAACTCAACCTAACCTAACTCAACCCAACCCAACTCCAACCCAACCTAACCTAACTCCAACCTAACCTAACCTAACCTAACCTAACTCCAACCTAACCTAACTCTAACCTAACCTAACTCTAACCTAACCTAACCTAACCTAACTCCAACCTAACCTAACCTAACTCAACCCAACCTAACCTAATCCCAACCTAACCTAACCTAACTCTAACCTAACCCAACCCAACTCCAACCTAACCCAATCCCAACCCAACCTAACCCAACCCAACTCAACCTAACCTAATCCCAACCTAACCCAATCCCAACCTAACCTAACCTAAATCCCAACCTAACCCAACCCAACCCAACCTAACTCAACCCAACCTAACCTAACCTAACCTAACCCAACCTAACCTAACCTAACCCAACCCAACCTAACCCAACCCAACCTAACCCAACCCAACCTAACCCAACCTAACCTAACCTAACCCAACCCAACCCAACCTAACCCAACCTAACCTAACCTAACCTTAACCTAACCTAACCTAAATCCCAACCTAACCTAACCCAATCCCAACCCAACCTAACCCAACCTAACCCAACTCAACCCAACCCAACTCAACCTAACCTAACTCTAACCTAACCTAACCTAACTCTAACCTAACCTAACCCAACTCCAACCTAACCTAACCTAACCTAACCTAAATCCCAACCTAACCTAACTCAACCTAACCTAATCCCAACCTAACCCAACTCTAACCTAACCCAACTCTAACCTAACCCAACCTAACCTAACTCTAACCTAACCCAACCTAACCTAACCTAATCCCAACCTAACCTAACCTAACCTAACCTAATCCCAACCTAACCTAACCTTAACCTAACCTAATCCCAACCTAACCTAACCCAACCTAACCTAACCTAACCTAACCTAACCCAACTCTAACCTAACCTAACTCAACCTAACCTAACCTAACCTAACTCCAACCTAACCTAACCTAACCCAACTCAACCCAACCTAACCTTAACCTAACCTAATCCCAACCTAACCTAACCCAACCTAACCCAACTCAACCTAACCTAATCCCAACCTAACCTAACTCCAACCCAACCTAACCCAACCTAACCTAAATCCCAACCCAACTCCAACCCAACCTAAATCCCAACCTAACCCAACCTAACCCAACTCTAACCTAACCTAAATCCCAACCCAACCTAACCCAACCTAACCCAACCTAACCCAACCCAACTCCAACCTAACCTAACCTTAACCTAACCTAACCAACCTAACCTAACCTAACCCAACCCAACCCAACCTAACCCAACTCTAACCTAACCTAACCCAACCCAATCCCAACCCAACTCCAACCTAACCTAACCTAACTCAACCTAACCCAACTCCAACCTAACCTAACCCAACCCAACCTAACCTAACCTAACCAACCTAACCTAACCCAACCTAACCCAACCTAACTCAACCTAACCTAACCAACCTAACCTAACTCTAACCTAACCTAACCTTAACCTAACCTAACTCAACCTAACCTAATCCCAACCTAACCCAACTCTAACCTAACCCAATCCCAACCCAACCTAACTCAACCTAACCCAACCCAACCCAACCCAACCTAACCTAACCTAACCAACCTAACCTAACTCTAACCTAACCTAACCTAACCTAACCCAACTCTAACCTAACCTAAATCCCAACCCAACCCAACTCTAACCTAACCTAACCAACCTAACCTAACCAACCTAACCTAAATCCCAACCCAACCCAACTCTAACCTAACCTAACCTAACCCAACCCAATCCCAACCCAACCCAACTCTAACCTAACCTAACTCCAACCTAACCCAACCTAACCTAATCCCAACCTAACCTAACCTAACCTAACCTAACTCTAACCTAACCTAACCTAACCCAACTCCAACCTAACCTAACCTTAACCTAACCTAACCTAACCTTAACCTAACCTAACCTAACCTAACCAACCTAACCTAACCTAACCTAACTCTAACCTAACCTAACCTAACTCCAACCTAACCTAATCCCAACCTAACCTAACCTAACCTAACCTAACCTTAACCTAACCTAACCTTAACCTAACCTAATCCCAACCTAACCTAACCTAACCTAACTCTAACCTAACCTAACCTAACCTAACCTAACCTTAACCTAACCTAATCCCAACCTAACCTAACCTAACCCAACCTAAATCCCAACCTAACCCAACCTAACCTAACTCTAACCTAACCTAACTCAACCTAACCTAACTCTAACCTAACCTAACTTAACCTAACCTAACCTAACCTAACTCAACCTAACCTAACTTAACCTAACCTAATCCCAACCTAACCTAACCAACCTAACCTAACTCAACCTAACCTAACCTAACCTAACTCTAACCTAACCTAAATCCCAACCTAACCTAACTCAACCTAACCCAATCCCAACCCAACCTAACCTAACTCAACCTAACCTAACTTAACCTAACCTAACCTAAATCCCAACCTAACCTAACCCAACTCAACCTAACCTAACCCAACTCAACCTAACCTAACCTTAACCTAACCTAACCAACCTAACCTAACCTAACCTAACCAACCTAACCTAACCCAATCCCAACCTAACCTAACCCAACCTAAATCCCAACCTAACCTAACTCTAACCTAACCTAACCTAACTCAACCTAACCTAACTCCAACCTAACCTAACCCAATCCCAACCTAACCTAACCAACCTAACCTAACCCAACCTAACCTAACCTAACTCAACCTAACCTAACCAACCTAACCTAACTTAACCTAACCTAACTTAACCTAACCTAACTCTAACCTAACCTAACCCAACTCAACCTAACCCAACTCCAACCTAACCTAACCCAATCCCAACCTAACCTAACCAACCTAACCTAACCCAACTCAACCTAACCTAACTCAACCTAACCTAACCAACCTAACCTAACTTAACCTAACCTAACTTAACCTAACCTAACTCTAACCTAACCTAACCCAACTCAACCTAACCCAACCCAACTCAACCCAACCCAACCCAACCTAACCCAACTCAACCTAACCTAACTCAACCTAACCTAAATCCCAACCTAACCCAACCTAACCTAACTCTAACCTAACCTAACCTAAATCCCAACCTAACCCAACTCTAACCTAACCTAAATCCCAACCTAACCTAACTCCAACCTAACCCAACCTAACCTAACTTAACCTAACCTAACTCTAACCTAACCTAACTCTAACCTAACCTAAATCCCAACCTAACCTAACCCAACTCCAACCTAACCCAACCTAACCTAACTCAACCTAACCTAACCTAACCTAACCTAACTCTAACCTAACCTAACCTAAATCCCAACCTAACCTAACTTAACCTAACCTAACCTAACTTAACCTAACCTAACTCTAACCTAACCTAACCTAACCTAACCTAACTCTAACCTAACCTAACCTAACTCCAACCTAACCTAATCCCAACCTAACCTAACTCAACCTAACCTAACCTAATCCCAACCTAACCTAACTTAACCTAACCTAACTCAACCTAACCTAAATCCCAACCTAACCTAAATCCCAACCTAACCTAACCTAACCAACCTAACCTAACCTAACTTAACCTAACCTAATCCCAACCTAACCTAACTCTAACCTAACCTAACCAACCTAACCTAACCCAACTCAACCTAACCTAACTTAACCTAACCTAACCTAACCTAACTTAACCTAACCTAACTTAACCTAACCTAAATCCCAACCTAACCTAACCAACCTAACCTAACTCTAACCTAACCTAACTCTAACCTAACCTAAATCCCAACCTAACCTAACTTAACCTAACCTAAATCCCAACCTAACCTAACCTAACTTAACCTAACCTAACTCAACCTAACCTAACTTAACCTAACCTAAATCCCAACCTAACCTAACCTAACTCTAACCTAACCTAACCTAACCTAATCCCAACCTAACCTAACCTAAATCCCAACCTAACCTAACTTAACCTAACCTAACTTAACCTAACCTAACCTAACTTAACCTAACCTAACTTAACCTAACCTAACCTAACTTAACCTAACCTAACCCAACTCAACCTAACCTAACTCTAACCTAACCTAACTCAACCTAACCTAACCCAACCCAACTCCAACCTAACCTAACTTAACCTAACCTAACCAACCTAACCTAACCTAACTCTAACCTAACCTAACTCTAACCTAACCTAATCCCAACCTAACCCAATCCCAACCTAACCTAAATCCCAACCTAACCTAAATCCCAACCTAACCTAAATCCCAACCTAACCTAACCTAAATCCCAACCTAACCTAACCTAACCTAACCTAACCTAACCTAACCTAACCTAACCTAACCTAACCTAACCTTGTAAACCAACAAAAAGCATCCAACTTTTTGGTTAAAGGCCCATGCAGGTTTGGCGGGAAACGAGCGCGCTGACGAACTTGCAGTACGCTGCTCTGCGGAAGAAATGTAGACCGGAATACGACAGCTGTCCCATCTCCTTCGTCAAAAACTAATCAGGAGAGATACCCTGGAAAACTGGAACAGGAGGTACATAGAAGGAGAAACTGGCAGAGTTACTAAAATATTTATTGGAAATATAGAAGCTGCCTATAAAATTGTGAGAGAAGTGGATCTATCTCCAATAATGATCCAGACATTGACGGGACATGGAGGGTTTTCCGAATACTTAAGTCGTTTTCGATGTAAGGAGAGCCCATCTTGTGTGTGCGAGCCGGGAGTTCAGGAGACGATCCTACATATACTTGTAGAATGCCCAAGATTTGGAAAAGAGAGGCAAGAATTGGAAATTCAAACAGAAATTAATGTAGTAGTCGAAAATTTAGGTATATTGTTTGGAAATAAGAAAAGCAGGAAAACTTTTATTGAATATTGTGAGGGGATCGTAAAAACAGCAATTAAAAGAAATAAAAGCCCGAATTAGAGATTGAATAAGTAAATTGTAAATTAAATGAAATAACAAATTAAATGTAATGATAAAATAATGCAATAATAAAGATGAAGGAAATATTTATTAATAGGTTACAACAAAATTTGGCAATATTACATACGATCAGTTGTAAGCAAGCCACTCGAAGCTTCCTTGTGTGTATATCTCAGTATACACAGAGAGAATGCGACGACATATTAGGACATAAAATATAATAATATAAGATGAAGAAAGTCTCTGATTATACGTCAGAGGGCCGCGTAGAAATATAAAAAAAAAAAAAAAAAAAAAACCTAACCTAACCTAACCTAACCTAACCTAACCTAACCTAACCTAACCTAACCTAACCTAACCTAACCTAACCTAACCTAACCTAACCTAACCTAACCTAACCTAACCTAACCTAACCCAACCCAACCTAACTCTAACCTAACCTAATCCCAACCTAACCTAACCTAAATCCCAACCTAACCCAACCTAACTCTAACCTAACCTAACCTAATCCCAACCTAACCCAACCTAACCTAACTCTAACCTAACCTAACTCAACCTAACCCAACCTAACCTAACCTAACTCCAACCTAACCTAACTCAACCTAACCTAACCTAACTCTAACCTAACCTAACTCAACCTAACCCAACTCCAACCCAACCTAACCCAATCCCAACCTAACCTAACCTAAATCCCAACCTAACCCAACTCAACCTAACCTAACCTAACTCTAACCTAACCTAACCTAACCTAACTCCAACCTAACCTAACTCTAACCTAACCTAACCCAACCCAACCTAACCCAATCCCAACCTAACCTAACTCAACCTAACCCAATCCCAACCTAACCTAACTCTAACCTAACCTAACCTAACTCCAACCTAACCTAACCTAACTCCAACCTAACCTAACCTAACTCTAACCTAACCTAACTCAACCTAACCTAACTCTAACCTAACCTAACCTAACCTAACTCTAACCTAACCTAATCCCAACCTAACCCAACCTAACTCTAACCTAACCTAACCCAACCCAACCCAACCCAACCCAACCCAACCTAACCTAACTCAACCTAACCCAACTCAACCTAACCCAACCTAACCTAACTCCAACCTAACCCAATCCCAACCTAACCCAATCCCAACCTAACCTAACCTAAATCCCAACCTAACCCAACCTAACCCAATCCCAACCTAACCCAACTCCAACCTAACCTAACTCTAACCTAACCTAACCTAACCCAACCCAATCCCAACCTAACCCAACCTAACCTAACTCAACCTAACCTAACCCAACCCAACCTAACCCAATCCCAACCTAACCTAACCTAACTCAACCTAACCTAACCTAAATCCCAACCTAACCCAACCTAACCCAACTCAACCTAACCTAACCTAACTCAACCTAACCTAACCCAACTCAACCTAACCTAACTCAACCTAACCTAACCTAACCCAACCTAACCTAACCTAACCTAACCTAACTCAACCTAACCTAACTCAACCTAACCTAACTCAACCTAACCTAACTCAACCTAACCTAACCTGTCTATGTTTATGGGGCATTTTTCCTCAGCCAATCGGCATCTTATAGCCGGCCACCAGGCACTATCGAAGGCTCCCTCTATGTCTAGCGATATCAATGTAATTATCTTTTTATTATTCAACTGTGACTGTAGACTGCTTCAACTGGGACTGTTTCATCAAGTCACAGAGGGAGTCCTCGGTACTCCTTTGTGGTGTGAAGCCGTATTGGCGAGTACTACTCCCAGGATGGATGTGATGTCTGATCCTCCTTATGACCATCTCCAGGATTTTTCCAATACAGGTAGCAGCCCAATTGGTCTGTAAGACTTAGGATGCGTGTAGTCTTCTTTCCCAGGTTTTCGCAGAACCAGTACCACTGCCTCCTTCCACACGATGGGAAAGTGTCCAAGCTCCAGGCATTTATTTACTAAATTCAGGTAAATTTCTGGGTTTTGAGATATAGCCTCTCGGCAGATATCAGCCGTAAGACCATCTCCACCAGGCGCCTTTTTTGGGTTGAAGCTATTCATTGCGTATCTTAGCTCTACAAGAGTAAATGGAGGATCGCAAAAATTATCTTGCAATCCTGCATTCACCTGCTCGGCTAATGCCCTTATGCGCTGATGTTCGGCGTTATCAGCTTCAACCGCATCTCTCGGATAAAACGTCTCGGCCAACATTCTTGCCGATTCAGCGTTATCGAGTGTTTTCCCATTTTCGATAAGCGGCAAGTCTTCGTGCCTCTTTGTTGTTGTGCCAATTACCCGATATATTCCATCCCACAACCCTTCTCTGTCCTGCCTGCCACAGAATTCTTTCCAGCTCTTCACCTGGGCCTGGGACAGGTAAGAATACGATATGCAGGCGCGGAACAAATCCAGCCCACTACGAAGGGATGCGTACAGGGTTCCATCGGAGGACCAGTTCTGTGGAACTTGCTCCTAGACCCCCTGCTCAAGGAGCTCGATGAAAGAGGCGACCAATGCCAGGCCTTTGCGGATGATATCGTCTTGCTGTTTACGGGTGACACATCTCTTGAGATCGAGAGGCGTGCGAACGCTGCTCTCGAACATGTGAGACAGTGGGGTATTCGTAACAAGCTTAAATTCGCACCACAAAAAACTAAAGCGATGGTGCTGACAAATAAATTAAAATATGACTCCCCACGTCTGTGCATGGGCGGGGTAGACGTTTGCATGTCAGAAGAGATCAAGGTGCTCGGTCTCACGATAGACAGAAAGCTCACCTTTAATACCTACGTGAGAAATGTTTGTAAGAAGGCCGCAGCCCTGTATTCACAATTATCACGGGCTGCAAAGATTAGCTGGGGCCTTCACCCTGAAGTAACGAAGACGATATATACGGCGGTCGTGGAGCCTGTAATCCTGTACGCTGCGAGTGCATGGTCACCAGCTGCAAATAAGTTGGGAATCAAAAAGTTACTGAACACCATACAAAGAGGATTCGCTCAAAAAATAATAAAAGCATACCGAACGGTCTCATTACACTCGGCTTTAGTACTGGCTGGACTCCTTCCCTTGGATCTGAGAATTCAAGAAGCAGCGTCGATTTATATAGCAAAAAGGGGGAAACTCCAGTCGGTGTTGGGGGACCGCGAGGTAGAGCTAAAAGCGAGTGTTACTGAACTGCCCCACCCCGCAACATATATGGACTTGCAGTTCGTGTGCCTGGAGAACGACGATGAAATGAGGCTTCACAACAACCAGGGCCTCCGAATTTTCACCGATGGGAGCAAAATAGAGGGAAAGGTCGGAGCAGCACTCTCAATCTGGGATGGTGCAGCCGAGATCCAAACTCATAAGCTCAAACTATCGGATCACTGTTCCGTGTACCAGGCTGAATTGCTGGCCATATATAGGGCAACCGAGCGAATTCTCTCAAGTAGTAAAACAACATTTGGGGTGTACAGTGACTCGAGATCAGCCCTTGAGACCATTGTGAACCAAGATTCCCAACACCCTCTCGCAGTAAAGACCCGCAAAAATATCAAGGGCAAAGCAAGAAGGCTGACGAGGCTTCCTTGTGCGTATACCTAGGTATACGCAGAGAGAATGCGTCGAAATATGTTGATTTTTAAGATTTAAATTATATTTTAATATAAAATGACTCTGAATACATACGTCAGAGGGCTGCTTGTTAAAAAAAAAACCTAACCTAACCTAACCTAAAATTTTTACAGACGGGAGCAAATACGATGATAAAGTTGGGGCAACTTATGTTATTTACACACCAGAAGATAAAAAGATAACGAAGAAAATGAAACTCCACAACTCTTGTTCCGTCTATCAAGCAGAACTGTTAGCTATAAGCAACGCCTGCAAATGGACTCTTGAAAACAATATTAAAAGAAGCGTCATAGTATCCGACAGTCAGTCAGGCTTAACAGAATTATGCAACCGCTATAGTCGCAATAATCTCGTAAACGACATTCAATACTCTGTGTTTAAAGCTACTTCATTAAATAACGTTATAGGCTTCATATGGGTTAAGGGGCACACAGGGGTAGAAGGAAATAAAGAAGCCGACGTGGCAGCTAAATCTGCAGCAAACAAACATTCCGCCCCAGATTATTCTAAATTTCCACTTAGCTATACTAAATCTAAAATTCGTCAAACTATCCAACAAGCCGCCAAAGACTTTTACATGAGCAACAACTATTGCACTCACACGAAACGACTTTGTCCCACATATGAAGCACTACAACAAGTAACTAAAGTCTTAAAACCAAACTTCTACTTAACACAGATATTGACAAATCACGGGTATCATAAAAAATATTTATCAAGATTCAAAATTACTGATAACGATCGCTGTCCCTGTGATAACTCTACGTCTCAGACTATAGACCACCTATTAAAAGAATGTCCAAAGTTTAGCAACACAAGATTGAACCATGAAACGGCATCGAGCATGTTAAAGGTCGAACCATATAACATTTTAGAAATCATAACCAAAGAAACAACAACAAAAACCTTCATGCAACATGTTGTAACTATAGTTAAAAGTTTAAAAATTTAACAAATAATATTAGATATAAATTACACAATTGAAACAAAAGGTGTAGTATAATTGTAATTCTAGAATTAAGTTGTAAGAAATATATCAAAAAAAAAATTAAATGTGAATAAAATGTAATCTATATATTATCAAGCCTGACTCAAATGAAGATAATTAAAAGAAATGTTTGATTTGAATAAGTACTAGTGTCATATGTTATAAATGGAAAGAATCATAATGTTAAGCTAAACAATGTAACATAGCGAATAAAAATGCCATGTAGGGTATTTGTATACCGTTAGCAATCCCTCTTGGTAGAGATGAACGGGAGAATAAAAAAAACCTAACCTAACCTAACCTAACCTAACCTAAACCTAACCTAACCTTTCCTTCCGACTTACAACAGGCAAAATTATGGTGGAATGGCCCAACATTTTTGCACGAATCCAAGGAAATTGTGTATCCCCGAATTACCTTACCTGAGACTGATATAGAAACAAAAATTTAATTGAATGCTAATGTTAATGTAATTGATGAATATTTTGTAATCTATTACTTTGGACGCTTTTCAAAGTTGTCAAAACTAATTCGTGTAATGCATACTATTTAAAATTTATAAAAAGATGTAAAACTAAAAGGGATATTAAACTTGTGAACGAACCTTATTTCTTAACTTGTAATGAACTAAAAACTGCTTTAAATATTTGTGTTCGTATATCACAACAAATGTATTTTAAATATGAAATTGATCTCTTAGTAAGAAATCAGAGTGTTCACAAAACTAGCAAAATTTATGTTCTTCCCTTACTTAGGTACGGATAGAATTCTTCGTGTTGGTGGTCGACTTGTAAATGCAGAACTTTCTAATGCTACGAAATATCCTATTATTTTAAGTTATGAGTGTACACTATCTAAACTTATTGTTTCGGAAGCTCATTTGAAGGCTCTTCATGTAGGACACCAACTTACTCTTAATTATGTAAGACAGAAATACTGGATAATACGAGTTAAAAATATTATCAAAACTGTTATTAAAAAGTGTATACCGTGCTTTAAACAAAGAGCTGAACCACGTGTACCATTTATGGGAAATTTGCCGAAATGCCGTGTTAAACCTAGTCGTCCTTTTTTGACAAGTGGGGTAGACTTTGCAGGCCCCCTTACTTTGAAACTTTATTCCGGTAGATGTAAAAAGGCAGGTAAGGCATATGTTTGTTTATTTGTGTGTACGGTAACAAAGGCTCTTCATTTAGAACTCGTTACAGATTTAACGTCTGCTGCGTTTATACCCGCTTTCCGGCGATTCACAGCACGACGCGGTCACTGTAAAGAAATTTGGAGCGATTGCGGTAACAATTTCTAGCGGGGGTGCTTCACGAGAGTTAGATCTTGCATTTAAAAATTCACATTCTCAGGTTGTTACTGAAATTGCTGAACTCCTAGCTAACGATCGAGCTAACTGGAATTTCATACCACCCAGTGCTGCACATTTTGGTGGCCTTTGGGAGTCTGGCGTAAAAAGCGTCAAAGGTCACTTAAAACGTGTAATTGGTCAAACTACTCTTATTTATGAAGAGTTATCCACTTTTTATGCTAAGTCGAGGCTTGTGTGAATTCTCGTCCACTTACCTTAATTAGTTCTTCTCTTGATGAACCTCCTCTCACTCCTGGACATTTCCTGGTAGGTGAACCCTTAATAGCTGTTCCCGAATAATCTTTAGTTGACGTTAATTTGAGTCCATTAAATCGTTGGCGCATGGTACAGTGTTTGTGGCGGCGATGGCAATGTGAATACCTCACGACTTTACAACAACGGTACAAATGGAACAAACATCAGCCTGACATTGCCATTGGTACCGTCGTATTAATTAACGACGATCGATTACCTCCAGAAAAATGGCTGCTGGGACGAGTTATAAAAAAGCACCCAGGGTCAGACGGCATAACAAGAGTTGTGACTTTACAGTACAAAAATCGTATCTTCAAAAGACCCGTAGCTAAATTATGTCCTTTGCCTGTAGATGTATCAGATGAATTATAATTGTATCATAGCGCTTTCTTCCTGTTACCTTTCTACTTATGAATTAAGGACTTGAGTCGTCCTTGGGTGGCGGTATGTTTAGGTTATAAATTTGTATCACTGTTCCTAATTATTTCGCTAGATGGCACTACATATGTTTTACATCACGCTGTTGCATTGTTACTCAGCGAACCATATATCTGTTAGCATCCGTGTATCAAAATGTTCTTTTCCTAGTGTTAGTATGTGTTTAATAAAGTTATACTGCAGTGGGAGTGTTTTATTCAAGTGAACAGCCTTGAAACCATAAAATTTCATCAACGTTGGCAACATTGTCACTGCTAATGGCATGCCTGTCTTCTCGTTGCATAGTTTATCTATTGAAAAGTTTTTTGGTTTAACAATGATTAAAAAAATATAATAAGTTTGTATAAGATAACTTTTGTATATTAATCGAGCAGTTGAAAAACAAACGCATTTTTATAATACAAAGAAATGTTTGTGAACTATAATATGTATTGCTTCTGATGTTGGTCCCGCACTGTGGCTACCAGCGACGCGACGGACATGAGCACGGGCGGCACAGCGGGCGCGGCGAGCTGGGTGTGCTGGGCGGGCGGGCGGCGGGGCGGCGCGGAGGGCGCGGGCGAAGTAAGCGCACGCGCCACCAGCGCCACGCTGGTCACCAGCAGCGCCCACAGCAGCAGCAGGGTCGCCACCTGCGCCCGCCGCCACCGCACCGCCGTCTCTGGTCTCTTCATATCCTCGTACGCTATTGGCCTGATAATAGCACATTATAATAAAAAATGTATTATCTAATGAAAATGAGACAAAAACTTATTTATTTATTTTAATTGAAAACGGCGACGGACTCACCACGTTGTCCAGAAATTTTCTTCGGTTGAAGGTGAGTCGAAGGGACTTAATTATCTAGACTAGACCTCTATCTACCCCTGTATTGGGAATTGCGTGAAGATATTTATTTATTATTAAAAAAAAAGATGTTTTTGACAAATTCGACCAGAAACCAGAATGAAGTTAAATAAACCAGTGATGGGCAGCCATACAGCCAGCAGCATATACAATGCGAAGTTTCTTGTAGTAGAATCCCTAATCAAAGTATCTAGTGTTATTGGCTAGTATAGCAAAATCTCCTTAAGGTTCTGCAGTGAAGTTTCATATGCTGTTATTTATGTATATACAAAATTAAGTACCTGATATTTCATGCCGACAGTATTATTTTATGTAAGTCGTTGAAGCTATTATACAAGTTCATTCGTTTGGTAAGTTTCGATTTCAAATGGATACATAACAAGGGATTGCTAATATTAGAAAGCATTTCAATCAATTTGAAATTACGACAATGATTACCCCTATCAATAACTGATGCAGGATTTTTATTCAAATTACTAGTAACGTTCCCATTGGAACGAGTTTATTTACATACTCTAGAAAATAACAGGAACGACCACACAATAGCACGAATATGGATTAAAAAAACAGACTGAAGCATGTCATCACCACAGAAATATTCAGATCACTACTCGAAAATGTCACCTCTCATACTGTCCCAAAAATGTCTTCGGTGGAAAGTGGGTCGAAAGGACTTAATTATTTCGACCTCTGTGTACCTCTGCATTGGAAATGGCGTTAAGACATGTATTTATTTTATTTACTATTCGAAAACATTTTACTAACTTATTTAAAAAAATATTGAAAAACCAATATTAATAAAAGTTACAATCATATAATGTGAGAAAAGCTGTGTCGAAGTAAAATTAACGTGATAAAACAAAAAAATATATTCACGAATAATCTCAATACGCATGCAGTAGACAGAGATCTAGAAATAATTTCATCTCCTGGTTGAAATGTAATGAATATCCTGACGTTTTTATTTACCTACACCGGGTACGCATCAGCAAAGGTTGCCTTTCTGCATCCATATTGCAGCAATAGCCGGGCGACGGAGGCGCAGAGGGACACTGCAGGGCGCGCGGAGTCGCGTCCGGCGCTGGTGCGCGACCGCGACCTGACCTTTGATAACATCACACGTCGCACTTGGTCATGAATCCTATCTTATCAATACATATAAATAACTGTCCTGTCTTTTAATAAAATTTTAATATAGTTAATTGACTCAGGCGTTACTTTGCGGAAATTCATTGTAAAAATTTTTAATAAACATTACAATTGTAACTGATTTATTAAGGAGTTTAATTGTTTTGTTTCACAAGAGGTTACTTGAGACAGCGTAACTTCTAACTACCTGACAAATCTGTATGTTAATTTTAAAATCCATTCGAGAAAAATTCCATTATTCGAGGCCGCTTAATAGTAGAGAGATGGACTTTTTTTCAATATGCAAAACCTTATTTTGATCGGAGGTTTTGATTATTATTCGTTTACTCTTTATTCTTACAATTTGGAAGAGCGTATTTAGGGCAAAATTATACTTATTGTTATTAAATTAAAAAAAAAATATCTTCACGCAATTCCCAATACAGGGGTAGACAGAGGTCTAGTCTAGACAGTTAAGTCCCTTCGACCCACCTTCCACCGAAGATATTTTCGGGACAACGTGACAGGTGGTGAGCCCGTCGCCGTCTTTATGTCCAAGCCAACGATTTAATTCATACATAAGTTTTTGAAAAACCCATTGGTACGAGCCTGCTAACTGGGGATCGAACTCGAGTCTCTCGATTCGAAATTCCGACCATCCAACCACTCGACTATCGTGACTTTTAATTAATTAAAGAGTTATTAAATTAAAGAGAATAAAATGTTTTATATTTTTCAACTGACACGGGCGGGATCCAAACCCGCGATTTTTGCTTTACCATGGCAACGCTCATACCTCTGAGCCACCTATACGCATCAGTTGAAATTTTAAGTATCTTTCTTCATTGCCTGTTTTTGGCGTAGGTACCATCTACTGTCATAGCTTAATATTTATGATTTTTTCAGCCAGGAAATATTAATAAGATAACGCCAACTAATTTATTACGCATTTTGATTTTAAAGCATATAAGTAAAAAATCTAAATATTTTTCTCTTTAATTTAATAACAAAAAGTTCAGCATGACTTAACGAGTATATCCTTTTAAATCAATAAAAAATAGCGTAAAATTTCACTTAGCTCGTCACTTAGTTCTAAATAATAAAAATTTAGACCTTTGCTCAAATTTTGTCTAATTTTCATTCATGACAGGTGAATTATATTGATAAAAACGGCGACAATCTCACCACCAATTACGTTGTCTAAAAAATGTCTTAAGTTGAATGGGCTTAATTGACTAGACTCCTGTATTTCGAATGACGTGAAGATGTTATATTTTTCTAAATGTTTCAAAAACTCGATTTACTACACACTAAAGTCGAGTGTGTATCTAGTATAACAGCATATTAATAAAGAACACAATAAGTTTGTTTTTATCGAAAGGGCAAGGAGTTAACGATAAGGTATGCAGTCAACGGACTTGAAATTACAATTTATAATTTAATGGATTTTATAGTATTAAATTAAAGAGAAAAAAGTTAAAATTTCAACTGACACGGGCCAGTTGAAATTTAACCTTTTTCTCTTTAATTTGATAACATAAAAGTTCAGCATAAATATGCTTTAAAAATCAATAAAATTGCATTTAATTTTATAGTAATTTTATACTATTTAGTAGCTCAAAAATTTAGTGTATGTTATTAAATATATAGATATGACTATATTTAAAAACAAATGTAGCGATAGATGCACAAAAGAGTCAAATGCGAGGGGTAATTAAGTGGCTTATATTCCATTCAGGAAAGACCGACTTTATTCAATAGACTTCTTAGAACCAAATGCAACCTCCACGTACATGTGGTATATCAACACACACGAGGCGCAAACATCTAACCGAAAAAGATAGGTTATGGACAAATAACTAAAAGCATTGTGCTCGCTGACCCGCTTGCCGGGCGTGGTGAATACAAAAGTTCAAAACAAATATAATATAATAGTCCAAAGAACGTGTAGCGGGTGATGGGCTGCAGGAAAAGGGTAGCTACCGGCCAGGTCCGGTGATCGTGACCTGGGGAGGACATCTCCTCCACAAGTGTGCGCTATCGGTAATCGTATATATGCATGTCATCGTGCGAACTTCGATAGCGCGATGTAGGACGTCGATGTGTTTCCTGAATCCGCCACTTGCGAGCTTCTTATGTGGAGATATAGATGTCGCCACAAAGGTAAGAAGTGAGTGGATATAATGTTATGTATATATGTATATACATTAGTTATTTAGGACAAAAATGTATATACATGTATTATGTATATACATTTTTGTCCTAAATTACTAATATTTATTTTCCGTAATGTTAATTAAGGTTAACCAGTATTTCTCATTTTAAGAAAACATAATTTTTAAACGTTAAATTTTAGCAATTCCTTATCTACCATTCCATACCCTTTGAATTTCACAAAGTATAAAAATAATTATTCACGTATGTATTGTTATTATCTAGTTTGTGGATAATTTTGTTTCAATCAAAATAAGCAGACACAATGAACGCTTCGGTAAACAATTTCTGCGAAGTTATGATTCAGTTGCCATATCTATACCCAACATTAATACGATCCGAAATATTTCGCATCGTATTAACCTTGAGCTCGCAGTAATTCCTAACCTTCAGGTAGGCTGTTAGATCGATTTTACTGTAACTCTTAAGAATGTAAATAAGTAATATATACTACATGATAACAGAACATTCTATTAGAAATGCCGTTTCAAATCCAGACCTTCAAATACAAAGTCTTCTCAGACATTCGAACAAAGGCGCTCTCCGGGAATAAAGCCTGACCTTTACCAATGAGCAGCAATTAGTAACCGCTTTTGTTGCTGCTCAGCGCACTGTGGATACAATGGTATAAAATGTGGAAATGACTGCAAAAGATTCTGTTTTTTTTAAATTCCATAAGAGCTATTTATCTTTCAGTTTTAAAGACGGCGATGGGCTCACCACCTGTCACGTTGTCCCGAAAGTATCTTCGGTGGAAGGTGGGTCAAAGGGACTTAATTGTCTAGACTAGACCTCCGTCTACCCCCGTATTGGGAATTACGTGAAGATATTTTTACTTATTTATCAGGTTTTTTTTTACAAATTTCATGGTCATCGCCCTCAGTTTATTCAATCGATTTTATTTCGATGACTTGCTTTTTGAATAATAACTTTTGAGGTCAATCTCTTATCTTTCTCTGTCATGCGTCGTACAGCACTCATACTATCTTCCGGTGTCGCTGTTGAAGAATGTGCGCAAATCAGTCAAAATTAAATAAATTACATATCTTCATGCAATTCCCAATACAGGGGTAGACAGAGGTCTAGTCTAGACAATTAAGTCCCTTCGACCCACCTTCCACCGAAGATATTTTCGGGACAACGTGACAGGTGGTTAGCCCATCGCCGTCTTTATGTTCAAGCCAACGATATAATTCATACATAAGTTTTTGAAAAACCCATTGGTACGTGCCTGCCACCTGGGGATCGAACTCGGGTCTCTCGACTCGAAATCCCGACCACTCAACCACTCGGCTATCGTGATTTATTTTATTTAATCTTAATCAATGAAATCTTTAGTGAGAGAAAGAAATTGTAAACAGTGGCGCGAGATGGATGGATGGAGATGATTAAATGCCAATCGAAGTCTAACAAATCTGTCTTGTTGATTAAGACCACAAGGAAAATATTGATCTGTCGTGGACCGAAATTTTTTCGCGTTAAATAAATTTTAAGGTATAATAAAAGTATAAGAGTTGAGGCCATTTCACAAAAACAAATAGAAAATTAATGTAACATATTACATTAGGATACAAAAGAGTCCTATAATCGAAATTTCAAAGAAGTTTTCCTTAGCTAAGTTTGTAACTGGCCTGCACTAAAGCATTTTTAGTGCAAACTACGAATACATATATTTGAAATGATACTATTTTTATGGTTAATTATGCTATTACGTTGAATGTAACAACAATTTGATGGCAGCGTGCGAGCCTGCAAGCGACTCGGCATGGAACGAGGACGATGTTGATATGAAACAGTCGAGACCACGAAATTATGCCTCCGACTCGTGTCGCGTATTGTTGCCGGTATGGGGGGCATCGCATTCACTTTGTGAATGCATATTAGGATGAGTAGTATTACATTCCGTTTACTCTAGTTTCATTTTGCCACTCGCTATGACTATGTTATACATGTAATGTCCTAGATTTTCCTACTTCAATGTAATATATGTGGTATTGTCATGTATGAAATGAATCTCAAATTCTTAAGATAAAAAGTTGCAATTTTTTTTTCAAATACGTTATAAATTAGTTTCCTTCCCTTTGTCATATCTTGGTATAGACTTCTGCTGTAAATAGACCCTCTTAAAGAAAATCTTTTCCTTATATATCACGTTTGGCAGCAGACTTGCCTAGACTGCTACCGATCGTCTCCATTTCGTCTCCACGTTTTTATGAAGATTATTCTGCCAACTACCGTTATCAAATCAAATCAAATCAAATCATTTATTCATCGACATAAGAATATACATTCGTTTATCGATCGTCATTTTAAAATCTACTACCGTTTCGTAATGAGCTTCCTCTAACGGAGAAGAAACAGACGAAAGAAACTCAGGAGCGATCACCTCATTCCCAGGGGTTACTGTCATTAATATATTCATTTATATTATAATAACCCTTCCTATAAAGCTTTTCTTTAATAAATTTCTTAAACCTGTTAATAGACAGGCTTTGCATATTTACCGGGACTTTTTGTAGAAGCATATACACCGCCCTATGAACGAGTTAATTACACTATGGAGCCTAGTAACCGGTGTTACAAGCTTGTGTTTGTTCCTAGTATTTATATTATGTACATCAGAAGTCTTGCTAAAAGTATTAATGTTTTTATGCACATACATTAAATTTTCATATATGTATTGAGAGGCCAGTGTTAAAATATTAATTTCTTTAAATTTCTCTCTAAGAGTTGCTCGGGAATTTAGACAATATACAGCTCGTATGGCCCTCTTTTGTAAAACAAATACTGTTTCTACGTCAGCTGCATGATCCCATAGCAGAATACCATATGATATTATGCTATGGAAGTAACTAAAATAAAGAAGTAACTAAAGTAAGAATCATTTAATAGCCTTATTTTTCTTACAGCATATGCTTCAGAGCTTAACCTCGAGTTGGGATTTATGGGGGCCCCATTGAAGCCTCGCATCAAGTGTTATTCCGAGAAAAACAGCTGTATCTATGTTAAAATTATATCCCGGTTCTTTCCATGGACTACTATGGTTAAAATTGCTATTAACTCTTTTGGCGAGGGTTGTTTTAGTGCAATTATTGCATCTTCGAGCTTTTCATATCATGACATCGATAAAAACTAATCTAAAACTGAAGTACGAAGCGCAGTGATCTCGGTTAGTTAGCCGACTTGAAAGCCAGTTGCCAATTAGTGCGCTCGTCAGACTGTCACCACGCAACAGATATCTGACATACATTTATCAATGATGACAATCAATTGGTAACGACTGCTTCTACGATACCTACATTAAATCATTAAACCTTAATATTATTTGGTAAGATTTAAATATTGGTTATTTTTCGTAATTACGATTGATTTTTTCGTAATCCCCACACCTTGCAAGCTGATTGACCTCAACACCAGATAACTTTAGATGCTGTTGATCGTCAACAGTCTGCTGAATTTTAGAGTCCGATATATTTTGAACTAAATTTCCCATCATCTGTCGGTAACCATTTACTTTTCAAGGCTTTTCTTCCCTTAGTGGCTTCTTTCCACACCTACGGGCTGAGAGCTGGTGGTAAATCTTACGCCTATTCCACACGAATACAATATACGAAAATGTCTGCAAAAAAATCAGTGAACCAACTGGTCCAACATTTTTACATCTATTACGCTTCACGACGTTCACAGGAGCGCCGACTGACGATAAGGAAATTCGTTCGTTATTAAAAACCGGCGCACTCAGTGGCGTGGAAAGATAGGGGAGCGGTCTCGCCTCTGTCGGAAATGAACTTTATGAGCATATTATTATATTATTAGGCGTCTTTGGTTTGGGGAAGAGATTTTACAAGAAATTCACACAAGTCAGTTCGGAAATGAAAGAAATTTTATTTTGAAGTTTTCAATTGATTTACTTTTTTTTTAACCAAAACCAACACTTTTTTGAATTAATGAGAAATTTAGAAGTCAATCGACACGGGCGGAATGTGAATCCGAAACCAATATAATGTTTCATTATAAACTTGCGTAAAGAGTAGCTTGTTCACACGCTCAATCCAAATTTATTGCAAACATTTTTTTAAGTTTAAATGAATAAATTTATGAGACTTATGAAACAAAGACGAAACAAAAGCAAAGGAAAAAATCAGTCAGCTCAACTCAATTGAGATGACCTCCGTTGACGAGTGTTCAAAGTGTCGCCATCTCGAGGTTCCGCGTTCGACTCCGTCATGTGAATATAGATAAAACACTTTTTCTACATTTTCTTGGATCTGGGTGTTTGTGGTGCTTCCGTTGTTTCTGATTCCCATAGCAGAAGTGCTTTAGCATCTTACGTTGGGATCGGAGCAATGAATGTGATGTTGTTCCTATCCATAGAAAATACTAAAAAAAAAACTTCACGCAATTCTCAATACAGGGGTAGACAGAGGTCTAGTCTAGACAATTAAGTCCCTTTAACCCACCTTCCACCGAAGATATTTTCGGGACAACGTGACAGGTGGTGAGCCTGTCGCCATAGAAAATAATGTTTCGTATAAATGAAAATGTGGATTCAAACTAAAATAAACATAGGACCTCGTTACGGAAAGGTGACTTTTTGCCACCGTGATGAACGGTGCAATAGATTTTGGCAATTTTTAACATTCATATTCATTATACTTATACTATTCGACGACCTCCGTAGATGAGTGGTGTGCATTCTGGTTTTCATCCCGGGTTCGATTCCCGGTCGGGTCAATGTAGAAAACACCTTTTCTACATTTTGCTGGGTCTGGGTATTTGTGATACCTTTGTTGTTTCTGATTCCATAATACAGTGGTTAAGTTACTACAGAATAATGTGATGTTGTCCCTATCTACAAGTATGTTAGAGCACATATTAATAGTCAACAAATTACAGCAACATATACTAAGGTAACTAACAAACCGGCATGTTTCAAGTTCGTATGGCGTTCGTGCAGTGCGTGTATATGAAAATAATTCCATAAGCATTTTCATTTGAAATATACTTACCATTGATGTTATGAAAGATATCGAGGCTTTAGAAAAACTCGAGATGGTTTTGATTACAATATTGTTTTTATTTTCTAAATTTTTATTACTTATTCAATAAACGTTCACTAGTCAATAGAAGGTATCCAAACAGGTTTTGATGAGTAGGCCAGGAAGTGTACAAGTTATAAATGCGGTTGATGTTTCTTGGGGATACTGCATGACATTTAAAATAAGTGGTCATTCACTTTCTTAAAACCGAAATAATATAAAATATAAATAATAAAATATTTATTTTATTCATTAAATATTAATTAGAACCGGTTTCGCCTTACATCATCATAAGCTTAGTGCTATTATTTTCTGTGTGTAGCAGCAATAATTTGAAAAGGAAATATACATTTAATAGGCTTTAACTCTTTTACTTGTTTACTTTAACTTTGTTGAACCTGTATAGTCTAAAGTTAATTATATTACACTTTCATAATGTTATCCAGCTCGCGAGGAATATTATTATATATATTATAAGTGTATTTTCCTTATATCTTAGTCCATAGGTAAGCACCTACGACTCATGACATCAGCTAAAAAAGGGGCCCACGAGCCACAGCGTTAAATCAAGTTACTAGTCAAATTGTTTTGCAAAATATTAATTTTCTGTAATAGTATTATGAAAATACAATATTGAGGCCGTCAGAAGTCGGGATAAATAATTTGGCAGGATATCAATCTTATGCAACAAATTTAAGGTTAACCGACTTCTCATCAAAACGTCACCATCAGTAACTTTCAGTGAAACGGTTCGAAGAGCCCGAGGCAACACGACAGCTCGTACCCGCCTCACAAGACATGGATACGCTCTTAGCGTAAATGTAAACGCCATTTATGGCAGAATGTGTAATATCTGTATTTGAATTTGTAGAAACAAAATTAATTCTAAATACACAAGTTATAAATGCGGTTGATGTTTCTTGGGGATACTGCATGACATTTAAAATAAGTGGTCATTCACTTTCTTAAAACCGAAATAATATAAAATATAAATAATAAAATATTTTAATTAATTTTCTGTAATAGTATTATGAAAATACAATATTGAGGCCGTCAGAAGTCGGGATAAATAATTTGGCAGGATATCAATCTTATGCAACAAATTTACGGTTAACCGACGAGGTTAAATTTAAGGTTGTGGCAGCGACGTCGACGAGTTAGGCCTCCACGGACATTCATGCCAAAAAAGTGCCGGCAGACTATCTCGTCACGGTTCTTTGAATGAGATCATCCGATGGGCTCTTGTTTCCATAAATATTCCATCGGTTTCAGAGCCTTGTGGAAAATTTAGGGAGGATGGTAAGAGACCCGACGGCTTGACTTTAGTCCCTTGGGAGAGAGGCAAAGCTCTTGTGTGGGACGCATCTTGCGTCGATACATTAGCGGCCTCTCATATCAAGGGTACTTCGATAAGGGCCGGGGCGGCATCAGAGGCAGCTGAATCGGGTAAATGGCGTAAATATGAGTCTTTGAAAGGAGACTATATATTTGTTCCATTTGCCGTAGAGACAATCGGTCCGTGGGGTCCCCGCGCGATGCAGTTTCTAAAGGAATTGTATCCGCGACTTATCGTTGCCGCTGGTGACAAGAGGGCTGGTTCTTTTCTCGCTCAACGGTTAAGTCTAGCCATTCAACGTGGAAATGCAGCCAGCGTTCTTGGTACCATGCCACGAGGAGTAGGGCTCTACGATTATAATAGTTTTTAGTTAATAAGTATTGTAAATATTAACATAATTTTTATTCTAAATGATTTTGCAGCATTTCGAGAAAACAATACTATTTATAGCTGGTTCAAAAAGGCTCCTATGAAGCACCCCTTTTCTCGCACACTTACCCGAAATCCTTTTTCTTCACAGGGTACCACCGCCGCAATAACTACTCACAACACTTGTCACCAGGCAACACCGTATAAGGATGCCAACAATTAAAAAGAAAGCGTTAATCGCTTCGCGCGGAATTATCAAGTGAACTGTCAATAGACAATAAATATCAATAAAATCTCAGCTGAACCCAGGCCAGGAAACCCACTCGGGGTGCTCCGTTTCTGACTGCTACGGCGGTGAAATTTCGTATCCGTGTCACGGGCTCCTTCGGTAAACCAAGATGAACCTACGTGATTGGCTTCTCTATGCAGGGATGACATGCCTTATGTAACCTTTCCAGAAGAGGACGGTATGCTTTTTTGCATTATTTGGTGAGACGAGGGAAAGTAAGAGTCATGAATCAATAGTTACATGTTGTTATTTTAGCCTTCTTTGATAACTACCACTCTATGTAGGTGTTGTTTATAAGGGAGATTTCTCAAAAACGTTCTTCAATCGATTAAAATAATAGTAAATACTATGGATTTTGTTACTTTTTAAAAGATTTTCTTCTCTCTTCCTGGATAACTGCTCAGAAAAAAAAATATTTTTTATTCTTATGTCACCGATAAGTAAACCATAATAAACTTGAACTCTAAACTGTTTTTTAACGTGTAGCATATAACATGCTATGGGGACCTGGCTTAAATGTATATCGCTAGTCGGTAAATTCAATGACATCTCGTCTTTCTCTGATTAGGACGCGTCTTTATACTACAATCATGAGTCATGTTTGCCTCCAAACAGCAGTTCCACTATTGTCTATTGATGGATTTAATGATTTAATTGGATTTGATTTGATCTATAAGTCATGTAAATTCATTACAAAGGTGGCTACCAAGTACTTATTGTAATTATTACAATAATTAATTACTTATATTATTATTTTTAATAAAAATAAAAATAATTAATAATAAATAAAGTCACGATAGCCGAGTTGTTGGGTGGTTGGAATTTCGAGTCGAGAGACCCGAGCTTGATCCCCAGGTGGCAGTACCAATGAGTTTTTCAAAAACTTATGTACGAATTTCATCGTTGGCTTGGACATAAAGACGGCGACAGGCTCACCACCTGTCACGTTGTCACGAAAATATCTTCGGTGGAAGGTGGGTCAAAGGGACTTAATTGTCTAGACTTGACCTCTGTCTACCCCTGTATTGGGAATTGCGTAAAGATATTTATTATTTTTTTATTTTTAATAATTAATTTTATTGTAATTATACTATAAAAAAAAATAAAAAAATTATTAAATTATTTTATTGGATTTGATTTGATCTATAAGGCATGTTAATTTATGACAACGGTGGCTACCAAGTATCTGTAGTATCACAGATACTGCTTTCCAATGTAAGAAACTCCTCGGAGAATATTTAACGTTAAGTTACCTCAAATAAGTTATAGAAGATAGACATTAATACAGACAAAGTTGTGAAGACGGATAGAGAAGACACGTGGTATCAATAATGTATGACACTACACCCAATCAATTTAATAAGTTCTGCTATGGCGCCTCCAAATTGAGTCACTTTGTAAACGCGTGTAACCTTAGTCAGGATATATTAATGCGAAATATACATACACATATTATTGTTAATGCTTTGAGATAGGCTTGAGTGAAATTTAAAATTTATCCATTATCACAGTAACAAACACAGTAGTAAATTTGTCATTTTGTAAGCAGAGTAATCTCTTGAAAGATAAGCTACGAAATTTAGGCTATAAAATATGGTACTAAATAGGTCTCTAACTTAGCAGTAGATATAAAGATATTTAAAATATCATCTCATGAGTATAGGAGATGGTGGCTCGAAGATAAGAGAATCGCTACAGTACGCCATAGGTGGTGGGTTTGAATCTCACCCCCGTAAGTTGGTTTTTAAGTCAACTTCTCCTTTACACGCCTTCCTCATCTTTTTCTTTCCCCTTGTTTTCCCGTATCCCGTATCCCAACTCACATATGTCGCCGTAAGTCATGTTGGGCTTTATTAAATAAATGAAAGATTTAAAAAAACTTTATTGACATGTTTTAAAATTAAAATTATTTCTCTGACAAAATCCTAAGGTTTTTAAAATGACCCAGAAAATATTATTAATACATACATAATTTACATATAAACTTATTAATATTATAAAAACTCTTGTATATAAAATTGTTATGCAATGAACAACTCTCGGTCGACACCGACGTAGCGCCAGTAATCCGGCTCCATCGCAGCATCCGCCCCGCAATGACACGATCTCATTCCGAATTAATGAGAACGATCAGTTACCTCCGCGTTTCCTCAAACTTATAATTTGTAAAGTTGCTATGGAAATAGGGGATATTTCCGTAGTGCTTCTAACTAGCACATATTTAATTTTGTTATGTAACTATTGAAAATTATGCAATGTACTGCAGATTAAACTCTTTATATTTTATATATTTTTCTATATAGTTTTCGAAACAAAGATTTACGTTTTTAGGAATATTTAAATAAAATTCAATAAAATTAAAATGTATACAGAAGAGTCACGATAGTCGAGTGGTAAGGCTCGTACCAAAGGCTTTTTTCAAAACTTATGTGTGATTTATATCGTTGGCTTGGACATAGAGACGGTGACCTGTTACGCTGTTTCAACAAAATTCATCACGTGTGCCACCTGTTGGTTTGCCTACCTTTTCTATAAATATATATAAATATATAATCTACAAATATATAAAGTTGTCTAGGTCTTGTGTCTTAAATAGTCCGATCGTGGCGAACTTACTGGGTCCATTTGTTCTTCTCTAATCCTGACCCCCTCTACGTCACTATTATCCACCCTGGCGAGTTGCTACACTTTTCCTACAAGGCATGTTATGTCATATTTGACCTGATGACCTTCTGAAACTTCTAGAAATATGAGGTTACTTGTTAAAATCTGGTCGATTCTCTACTACAAGCAGTAGAGCAGACGAAAGCTCGCTTTAGTTGTTAAATGGTTGCTTCATAAAATATACAAATATATAAACTGCTAGTGTCTCATGTTCTCCATCTAAGTGGTCGTTAAACACAGCTGTGGAAAACGTGTCGCGATGAAAAGTAACGCTAACACCTTTACCACACGGTATCTATATATTATAATGTTTGTACTTACTCTTTCTTTTTGTTTATCAAAATGAAATGTAATGGTTTAACCACGGCGTTACTTTGAACGAACGGCTATTTTGTGGAAATTTTTACGTAATAAAAAAAATTTACCAACTTTAAAAAGAACATACTTATCTTCACGCACAATCTTTGACGTGGTATTCAGAGAGAACAGATTGCCAAGTGTCACGATCCTTACATGAGGTATGTAAGGATCGTGACACTTGGCAATCTGTTCTCTCGCTTCTCTCAGATTCATCATCTTCTTCATACATGCACGTCTAGGTATCCAAGTACTCTTGACCCTCCCCTCTTCGAGAAATTCCCTTACATGGTCTTCGAAAGTTAGTCTCGGCCTACCTCGACCCCTTTTTATATTAACTCTTGCGATATATATTTGCTATATGTACCTTATATATGCTATATATACCTTTTGTGATGTATACCTTTCGGACTTCACTCATTCGCTCTACGTGACTAAACCATCGAAGCACGCCCTTATTAATTTTTGTAATAAGGACATCTTTTCAAACCTGCCATATTGCGAATATTTTCGTTTCGTCTTCGATCGGCCAAGGTGACGCCGCATATTTTACGGAGAGATCGCATCATGAGAAAGCATGATAAGTTTCCCAGCAAAACTCGTTCAATGTGTATTTTAAATAAAATATTGTAATTAGCACCGCTTGCTGATGCGATTTAGTGTGTATTTGTATTTTCCATGTTTAGTGCGTTTACATACAGTGCGTATTTGTATTTTCCATGTTTAGTGTAGAACAACGCACGTACTTACGTAGTGAGTATTGTAATAGTTTAATACAAACTTGGGGACGACCATTCCTAGTAGTAAGTAAGTTGGTAGTCTGGATGGCGAGTACGATATGCGTAAATGTACGAACCAGTCAGCTGAAATAATTTAACGTACAATTCGTCTCCTATTATCCAATACTTATCTACCATTAAGTTTCTATCGAAAAATCGCATATTTTGTCTTAACTTTACGCTATTCCCAATAGAGAGGTAGATAGAGGCCTAGACAAAAAAATCCTATCGAGTTACCTTTGACCGAAGAATTTTTTTTAGAACAACGTGACAAGGTTGACCCGTCGCCGTCTTTATGTCCAAAAAAAGAATATGAATCAAACATTAGTTTTTATAAAAACCCATTGGTACCAGACTTGGGGATCGAACTAGGGTTTCTTGAATCGAATTTCAATTTTTTATTACGCAATTTTTTTATTTACAGAAATAAATTATGTTAATATTTTCAAAACTTGTTAACTAAAAACTATTATAATCGTAGAGCCCCACTCCTCGTGGCATGGTACCAAGAACGCTGGCTGCATTTCCACGTTGAGTGGCTAAACATAACCGTTGAGCGAGAAAAGAACCAGCCCTCTTGTCACCAGCGGCAACGATAAGTCGCGGATACAATTCCTTTAGAAACTGCATCGCGCGGACCCCACGGACCGATTGTCTCTACGGCAAATGGAACAAATGTATAGTCTCCTTTCAAAAACTCATATTTCCGCCATTTATCCGATTCAGCTTTCTCTGATGCCGCCCCGGCGCTTATCGAAGTACAGTTGATATGAGAGGCCGCTAATGTATCGACGCAAGTTGCGTCCCACACAAGAGCTTTGCCTCTTTCCCAAGGGACTACAGTCAAGCCGTCGGGTCTCTTACCATCCTCTCTAAATATTCCACAAGGCTCTAAAACCGATGGAATATTTATGGAAACAAGAGCCCTTCGGATGATTTTATTCAAGGAACCGTGACGAGATAGTCTGCCGGCACTTTTTTGGCATGAAAGCCCGTAGAGGCGCAACCCATTGACGTCGCTGCCACAAGGACATCGATGTGGTTCACAAATCGATGCTCCCAATCGTATCAATCACCCAACCACTCGTCTATCGTGACTATTGTCTAACTCAAAACCGCTAAGCAGTTAAGTTTCATCTACGATCTGATTCTAACTTGATGACAGTGGGATTGGAACATTGGAACACATACTTTGAAACCAAAAAGAGATATTCGAAATAGGTTCACGTTTAACCGAGTTATGAGCCAACAAACATTAAAAAACATGAAATTGATTAATTACGGGATAACAACTAAATCAAACTCACGTTACGATGGCGGAAGTAATTTATTTACCTTATGTACTTATAATAACTGTATGTTTAAGCTGTCAATGCAAATTACTCACGCGGGTATAAAATGTATATAAAATTATACAAATATGACATCGTCAATAATAATTATGTATTCGTGAACACGCCCTGAAATAACGTTACTAATGATTTAACTGCATTGATTTATTTGCATTGATAGACAAGTTATGGTTTGTACCCAGCTTCCCTCTCTCTACCATTGCAATCTATCTCTTTATTCTATCCCTATTTGCAAACTACTTTATCTATAGCTTTCGGTTGTATACTATGATGCCTCTATATACTTGGTCGGTTTTGTAGCATGCAAAATAATGTCAACAATCTAAAAATTTTAATATAAATTTAATCTTATACAAAGTCAATTAATCTTAACTGAGTCTTTGATCTTATACAAAATGTTAAAATTTAATTTATGCATCGATCCTTTAACAATTAATATTTATTGCTGATATTTACAAATTCAACAACAGAGTAGTAACTTTTAGGCGTTAGTAACTTATTGGCGACAACAGTGCCACACGCACATAGACATGCACTATAGACGTGGTTGTCAATTATCGGTTTAGAATTTTTCGTGATTGTTTTCCTCAGTCTGTTGGTAGTCATTACAAAACTGTAATATCTTCAGTTACGAATTGTTACATCATTGGCAGACGAGCTACATTATTTCAATATTATCCTAGCAACTTCCGCATGGAGAGATAGTGCGCGGTAACGTATGCAGATTACGTCATTAAGTTCGGATCTATCAGGAGCAGCATTGAGTGGAATGGGTCCCACAACGAGCTCAGTTCAGTTATAATGGCGGCGTTCGCAGCGGCCGCGCGAGAGATTGTCGAAGCAAACTAATGATCACAGCTGTACGTGACTGGATTACAGCGTGCTTAGAGATACAGTTATCGTCAACTGAATTCTCTTAATCTATGTCAGTGTTTATTGTCTTGGATTTTATCGTCAAACTTAGATAAATTTTTCTAAACGCACAGTACACGAAAAGGTGCGTAGAAATGTATTTGCGTATATCCAGTATACGTACGTCATACGAGCTTCATAGTAGATACACTTTCTTTTTCATCATAACCACGGCCTGTAAGAGGCCACTGCAAGACATTTGCCTATTAGGAAAGGTTTGCCATAATCGCCACGCTTCATAAGCGGATTAGCGATCACATATTTGAACTGTAAAAAATTGCGATTTGTATATTGCATTTTTAAGGCTGACCGGGTCAAAATGATTAAGTTTTATGAGGCATTTGATTCCAGAAGATGAAGAATGGCATTTAGAAGTCTTACAAAAGTTCTCATAAAAAAGACACGGCAAATTTTCCTGCAAACGAAATCGCAGGCCGTTCCCTTTTTGACAAATAAACTAAGATGGGATAAAAATAGTGCGGCATTCTTTTGTCAAAGGAGTAAAGAATACAACATTCGTATTTTCTTTAGTAAAACATCATTTATTTGTGGCTTTCTAGTCAGAGACGAATCAGACTTTATCATAGTCAGAGTTTTACTTTAGATTTAGCTTCTTTGATGCAAATAAAATGTAACTATCAAGAAAAATAATTTTAGTGCTCAAAAGCTGCTACTTATTTTTAAATTATTAACAAATAATTAAGAAACGTTTAAGTAAATAATGTTTTTTTATTATATTTCCCAAAACTGACTGCCCCAGTTTTTTTTTAATAAGTTTAAACAATTTATTAATTTCGACCCACATTTTATCGGAGATTATTTATGACAGCGGGACAGACATATTGTATATACATATCCATGAATCGAGTACAAAAATTCATGTACATCGCATAAAGTTTTTGCCCCTATCGGAATTAGAACCCGTAAACCCGAGCTTCAAAGACAGGGTCACAGAGTAGGCAATCAGAACGCTAAATTATATCATAATGTACGTATGTTATCACAATGGCGCGTCTGTGTACATAACAGTCAACGAACGTGATTCGTTTATGTGAGCGCTAGTGTATGTAAGTGTTAGTTTGTTCCTTAGGTTTTAAACCACCAGTTCTTGAAGGAGGTTGTAACTTGAAAAAAATTTTAATTTGAAGTTTTGGCATCAACATTTGACGATCCTTCGTTACAGCGGTAGTAAAGAAAATCGCAACATGTAATTTATATTTTTTTAAAAGGGATACTACTTGATAACTTATCAACACAAAAAAATGTACGAGAATCAGAAATATTCGAAGCGTCAATCAAAATCATATCGTTGTCTAATAATTACCTAGAGAACCTAAAATGTTAAAATGGACCGCCTGTAATCTTATATAAATAATATCATTTTAAATATATAAAAAAGTACGTTATATTAGCACTTAAGTAAATTATCCATAAATTAACAAGAAAAGTCACGTTATTACTTATTATACACAATCCGGCGACTCCGGACAACAGTATAAATATTAAAATAAATTCATCTAAAACGAGTCTGAACCTCGTTCGGAATGTTTGCAGCCTCCGAGATTAACAAAGTGGGAGCCGTCCGTTCAATCAATGAGGCCAATGAATATTTCATTACGCTTGAAGTGCACTTTCGTTTTGACGAAATAATTCTCTAAATTTTAATAAAATATTATTTTCATTTCATTGGTTTTATTTCAAACATTTGTTTTATTTCATAAAAATATTTCAATGGCATTATTACGTTTTGGTTACACTGTCGACGAGTGGCGCACTCATATATTGTGTTAGCAGATTTTAGGTCCCGGGTTCGATTGCCAGTCGGTTCAATATAGAAAACACTTTTTCTATATTTTATCGGGTCTGGGTGTTTGTGGTACCTTCGTGGTTTCTGATTCCAAAATTCAAGTGCTTAAGCTGCTTACTTTGGGATCAGAGTAATTTATGTGATGGTGTCCCTATCTATCTATTTACGTAATATGATAATTTATTTTATCCATATTTATTAACTTTTTTTGTAGTGAACAAAATAGAAAAAGTATTATCATATCAGTTTTTGAAGATCATACCTTACTTATGTACACAGATAAATACTCTCGAATAATACTTAATCCTCTCTTTGCGATTTGCCGGAAAGTATGTCGGTACAGTAGTAAACTGGACGGGCCGGATCATTTATGTAGAAGCCACAAACGTACGAATAGCTTGTCCCTGACACCAATAAAAACTCAACGTCTGAGTTCAAATGAAGGTTTCTGACAGCAAAGCTTAAAAAATATTTTTTCTAAAAGATCTACGACAAACGAACCTCTAAAAGAACGTAGACCCTATATAAATTTCACTCCTGAACATAGGCCTTCCTCAAACATTGTCACGGAGAACGGTCTTAACGGACCACAGATTAGAATTCCTTAAATTACTGAAGAAGAATCTCTACCTCATGAATACCTATTTCCACGTGCCAATGCCAATTTTTATACGTTTTAATTAGGTACTACATCGTGTAAAAATTAACTTAAAACGCGGCAATCATCTTACAGCCAGAAACGTACACCACTAAGTGACACAATCAATAGGACTACATTTAAGACAACGAGAATGTTTGTACATGCATACATACATATATGGTCATAAGAGAAGATAAAATAATATCTTAAAATGAAGACAAACCCTATAAATGGTTTACACGTCGTAATTAAATTCACAGTAAAATATCTTTGTTCTATATCTATTTGTAACAGGTTAAGCATATGTGCGTGGATTTGAGTTCCAGGTGTATTTTGTATTAGATTTGTTACACAAGCAACATTAAAGCGCGTTCTGTAGGATTTTGGTGTTTACTTCAGGTTCGCGTGGGATGGCGTTAACACGCGAGCCTCGAAACTGTAATGATCATATTTATGAAATGATTAGGCGAGGTCACGCGATGCCCGTGTAGCTAACACACCTTATTAACGTAAACAACACGGGCGCCGAAAGAAATTAAGCTCATTTAGGCTCATTAAGCTCATTCGAGATATTGTATCCTATGTCATATCTTAATGTTTGTGCAAAACATACCTTAATTAAACCTCAAACACGCACGTTTTAAGTTCGATTTAGATGTGTTTTCTCAATCTTAAATAGATAAATCCACGTCTGTTCCTTCTATCTTATAAGTTCAATAGTGGAAAGTAAAGATAAAGACAAATAATTTTGTTTGCTTTCCTTATGAACTTCCTCATGGGTTTACAGATTTTTGACCACGACATAGACCGCTGTTCAAATTCTTTTAAATCCGTTGCGATCATTATAAATTTTCGGCAGTAAAAATAGCCACAGACCTTCAATGTAACAAATCAAACACTCGTTAAGGAAAATCTTTATGCCAAAATTTACGGAATAAAAAGACTTAGTTAGAAACTTCCTGTGTATCTTATTTCATTCAATCTGTTTTATCACTTGATTGTTTGTATAGTTTCTGCCATTTCGTATGTTAACAACCCGCGCGAGCGCAGAGCTTAGCAATTGATTTTTTTGAAGCAATTAGAGTGAACGTTGACCTCGGAAACAGCGCGCCTCTTAACGTGATTAATAAAGAAAATCCTATTATACATTTCTGTGAAGTGACGAGTCACTTTTGAGGCGGAGGGCGATGACCACCTCACTTGCGAGGAGATTATAAACAAGCAGACAATAAATTGAAACCGCCGGAGACATTACACCCCCGTCTGTCGCAGGCTCGCTGTCGCGCAAATTTACTGCTTTCGTATATGTAATTTAGCTACCGAAAATTTCCTTTTAGATGCTTAATTTGGCAACAATAGTTTATAGCGGTAGTCTATACATTGACATACTTACTACTCTCACTGTCTGCACCGATGTTAAGTATCACTGTGTCAGTAATGATGTGTGATTGCAATAATTAAGTCTAAATAAATAACAAATTCGAAATTCGGCAATGATTAAACAATATCTTGAGCGGCAATATTTAAAATTCGCTAAACCCTTAAGAGGTGATCCAATGTTAAAACTGAGATGATCTGATGTTAAACAGACATATATAGTACAATAGCAGATCTATGTGATCACAGATATGTCTATACATATCTGTCTGTTTAGCACCAGACTCATGGGTTCAACTTGAGGATTATGAGTGTAAAATAATAATTGTTTTATTTTTGGTGGCCTCTTATGACACCCACAGAAGGGGTTGGTATATTCTAACCCGGCCGCACAGTCACGATTTCTCTTTATACAAAAGCTTTTTGCAGTTTAAGATAGTAAATAAAACAGAAAAGAGCTCGATTCCCAAGGCTCTAACCAAGTGGTTTTCATCAAAACTGCTGTACGACGATGATGATTTATATCGTTGGCTTGGACATAAAGACGGCGACGGGCTCACCACCTGTCAAGTTGTCCCAAAATATGTCATCGATGAAAGGTGAGTCGAAAAAACTTAATTGTCTAGTTCTCTGTCGTCCCCTGTACATATTAATAATGGCGTGAAAATATTTTTTAAGACTTGGTCATCTTTTAGAAAAAATGTGATGGTAAATTTCTACGACACACAAAATAATATAAATCAATATGCTAATCACCGGCATTTGTCACAATAATCTTTTAATCCATTAATCGCCTGTCTGGACGGAGCTTCGAATTAATGGACGGCGGGAATTAACGAATTTACCTGAAGCACCTGTTCACGTATTTATGAATCGGGGCTGCGACCGGCCGGGGCGGAGCGGAATGCAATACATTTACGGGAGTTATCGTCGGAATCAGAGGCTTAAAGTCATTCCATGTTCTCAATCACACGTCTCCCAATCATACTTTTAGACATGTATCAGGAGGACATAGTTATATAGATACCTAATAGCTATGTACTAACATACTTAATGTTCACGATAGTCGGTTGCGTGATCTCAGTTCGAGTCAAGAGTACAGAGTTGGATCCCCAGGAGGTAAGCTCGTATCCACAGGTTTTGTTTAAACTTATGTACGATTTATGTGGATAGGATAAGAAGAGATTAATTGTCCGTAGACCTCTGTCTACCACACTATTGGGAATGGCGTGAAGATATTTTTTTATTTTATAATAAAAACCACTTAGTATATTTCCGTCCAATTAGCGAGCGTCCGATATCAGTTAATTATCCTAACAATCGGCACTACACAGACTTCTTCGATGTATTTCAGTTTGAAGCCATTGAGCCAGTGCGGGGTATGCAGCATTGTATCATAGTACTTGAGGGTGTTAACGCAACCTCCTGCGATTCAAACTGTTTTGAGTACTCTTACGATGTTTGTAATCTTCATCCTTTATATATTTAAGAAAAACAGTAAAGCTTTTTGTTTAAACTAATACTGCGTAACTAGAGTTCAGTTTCACCGGAACAAACAGCAGCTGATGAGGTTTGCCCGGCGTCGTTTATTTGTTTTGTCGTTTGTGCAAACACGACTGACGAGATGCGAATACATTCAATATGATCCTGTTTTTGTTTTTTTTTCAAAATATGAGTCATTTTAGAGTTCTTTTCTGGATGAGATAGATAATTGACGATTTCCGTGGACGAGTGGTGTAAACGCCGGTTTTCAAGGTTCCCGCTTCGATTCCCGGTCAGGTCAATGTAGAAAAACTACTTTTTCTCGGGACTGGGTGTTTGCTGTGCTTTCGTTGTGTTGCTTTAGCATCTTACATTGGGAGCAATGTATGTGATGTTGTCCCCCTATCTATATATGTATTTATTTATTTAATGAATAAATAATCTTTATACAATTGCCGCGTGTTTACGGTATATGAATATATCACTCTCTTTCTTCCCGTGGGTGTCGTAAAAGGCGACTAAGGGAAACAGCCTTGAATATAATTATTGAAACCGATAGATGGTGGGATAACCATATCTAAAAATATCAGAGCAAAGTAATCGTACCGAAGATGGGCGTGGAGCGTCTGGGATGCGAGTGTTCTGGTACTGTGTTCGCCAAATGGCTTGCCAAATGTGGCAATTATGGCAAATCCTCCCTATGGGAGAGGCCTATGTCCTGCAGTAGACTTTAATAGGCCATTATTTATATATTTATGTTTCTTCCCGTGGGTGTTAAAAGAACCGACTAAGGGAAATGCCTGCTATGTATTGAAAGATGGCTGTACGAGTTTAACCGGCTCAAAAATACCAGATCGATGACAGGCCGCAGCGTCTAAGATGCGTGGTGTCTGCTACTGCGGTCGCTAATCCGACGTTTATGCACTTTTGACAACTACGGACAACCCTCTCTTATGGGAGAGGCATGTATTCACGCATGTTCCAATACGAGAGTAGACAGAGGTTTAGACAAAAGCCCTATCGATCCACCGAAATTCGATTTCATCGAAGCCTATTTAGGACAATGTATTTATTCATTTATATATGCTTTATTCAATACCACAAAAGAAACTAAGAAATAAAAGTTACGATGTGATAGATGGCGGAGCATATCGCAATTAGATAAAAAATAAATTAAGTTTATTCCTTATTTTCTTTCGATATCGTGCATCAGTTACCGGAATCTTGAAAATTACAGTGTTTTGGTACATTTGATTGTAGCGTCGTTCAACGGGAGCTCGTTAACTCCGTCGCTGGTCGAAACGGATGTCGAATGGATAAATTCGAATAGAAAAAGGTCATTAGGGAAAGAAGTTTCATGACTGTAGCTCGACGTAGTTCAAGATATTCAATTGTGACGTAGTAAAGAATTATCGTTTTAAGTATAACATAGCCCAGGATTTTAGTAGCTACAAATAGCATACCAAAAATACGAGATGAAAATTTAGATCCGTGGTGGATTTACTTGGTCCGGTTCTACTTGAATGATTTAATCCTGACCCCGTCCACTTTATCTCCACTTAACGATTATCCACCTTGGCGAGTAGCTTCACTTTTCCTACAACGCACGTTATGGCATATTTATCCTGATGATCTTCTGAAACATCTAGAAATTATAAGATTATTAGAAGGTTGCTTGTTAAAATCAGATCGACTCTCTACTACAAGTACTAGATCACACGAGAGCTCGCATTAGTTGTTAAATGGTTGCTTCATAAAATATACGAATATATAAACTACTAGTATCTCATGTACTCCATTTTAGTGGTCGTTAAACACAGTTGTGGAAAACGTGTCGTGATGCAAAGTAACGCTAACATCTTCCAATCTTCTGATTCCAAAATGCTTAAGCTGCTTACTTTGGGATCAGAGTAATTTATGTGATGGTGTCCCTATCTATCTATTTACGTAATGTGATGATTTATTTTATCCATACTGATTAACTTATTTTGTGGCGAACAAAATAGGAAAAGTATTATCATATCAGTTTTTGAAGATCATATCTTATGCACACAGATAACTACTCTCGAATAATACTAACTCTTCTCTTTGCGATTTGCCGGAAAGCATGTTGGTACAGTAGTAAACTGGACGGCCCGGACCATTCATGTAGAAGAAACAAACGTACGAATAGGTTGTCCCTGACATCAATAAAAACTCAACGTCTAAGTTCAAATGAAGGTTTCTGACAGCAAAGCTGAAAAAAATATTTGTTCTAAAAGATCTACGACAAACAAATCTCTAAAAGAACGTAGACCCTATATAAATTTCACTCCTGAACATAGGCCTTCCTCAAACATTGTCACTTTGACACATTGTGTAGAACAGCCTTAACGGACCACAGATTAGAATTCCTTAAATTACTGAAGAAAAATCTCTCCCTCATGAATACCTATTTTCACATGCAAATGCCAATTTTTATATGTTTTAATTAGGTACTACATCGTGTAAAAATAGGTCTTAAACTGCGTTTACCTACACGGTCTGGTACATGATGTTTATATAATGTGGGTTGCACTTAAAACTGCGCCAATCATCCTACAGCCAGCAACGTAAACCACTATGTGACACAATCAGAATATAATACAAGAACAAAATTCCGTTATATTTCCACTTTCATCCGCGCACTCAAATATTATTTGCAAATAAAATAGTTCGGTATCGGTTTCATTCGGGAGCCAAAAGTATTCATTGGGAAGAATTTTGCGACATCGAAGTAGTCCTATTCACACAGTCGGCGAAGGCTTCGCTTTATTTCCCGGAGGACAAACAAGTAGGAAAACTAACCTAACTTTCTACAACTGGGAAAAGCTTATCTGGACAACATTAGGACTACATTTGAGACAACGAGAATGTTTGTACATGCATACATACATATAGTCATAAGAGAAGAAATAATATTTTAAAATGAAGGCAAACCCTGTATATGACTTTTTTTTTTATTTATATTCAGAAAAAAAAAACAAATTACAAATGAAAACAACAATACACTGTACTATAAAACCAAGTGGCTTTTTTTGTGCAATGGAGTTCGTCCATACAGATAACATTATTTAGCAGTTTACTTATTATAAACTAGATAGTTTACATTAATAATTACGAACATGATATAGGAATTTTTAGTGAGGGTAGATTAGGTGCGAATGTTTTTGTCGTTATAACAATGACGAGCACATAAAAAAAGAAAAAGAAACAAATGCGTTCGAGTGTCCTAAGGTGTGTCAACATTATTATTAATTATTTCATATAATTATCATGTAGCAAAGCTAAGTAGTAGTTAGTTAATTTAGATTTGATGTAGTTTGGGTTTATTTCGTAACGTAATGGGTGGTAATTCGTTTATTAATTTTGGAATCATAAATTCGAGTGTGCGTTTTCCATAGTTATTCTTATTATACACAGGCACATTTAATGTTTTATTAGAGATAGCGCGAGTACCTTTGCTATGTGATATTAGAGTTTGCAGGTCTTTGTTAAAAAACTGTTCTTTTAAGAGCACATATTTGATTTTGTCATGGATTGGGATTATTTTACAATACGCGAACAACATATGGTAGTTATTTTTATGTTTACTTTTTACTTTAGGAGGGACGATTATCTTTAGAAACTTTAATTGAAGTTGAAAAATTTTGTCTATGTATGTTTTGAATGTGAATCCATAGCTACTCAAACCGTACGAAGTTATTGATTTAACTAAAGCTTTATATAATAATAATTTAATTGGAAAAACAATTTTGTTTTTAATTAGTACAAATTTTGTCAGAATTGATTTTAGCCGGTCACAGACAAAAAAAAATAATAAAAGAAAATATCTTCACGCAATTCCCAATACAGGGGTAGACAGAGGTCGAGTCTAGACAATCAAGTCCCTTCGACCCACCTTCCACCGAAGATATTTTCGGGACAACGTGACAGGTGGTGAGCCCGTCGCCGTCTTTATGTCCAAGCCAACGATATTCGTACATAAGTTTTAGAAAAACCCATTGGTACGAGCCTACCAACTGGGGATCGAACTCGGGTCTATTGACTCGAAATTCCGACCACCCAACCACTCGGCTATCGTGACTTTACTCACAGACGTTACTTATATGCTTTTTCCAATTTAGTCGGCTATCAATTATGAGACCTAGGTACCTATGGTTGTCCGTATAAACTATTGACGGACAATAGCACATAGATTTTATTTGACATGAATGTAAGCATGAGTGTGAGTGTGCTATGAGATTAGGCACTGTTTTAGCACGGTTATGAGAAGAGCTGATATACATTATTTTAGTTTTTTTATCGTTTAAAACTAAACCAACATCGTGAGACCACTTAATAAGAGATGTAAAATCTTTTTGCAAACGTATAAATGCGACTCCAAGATCGGCATCAGCCGCTACTAGGCACGTGTCATCGGCAAACTGATAAATTTCACAGCTGTCAATTAAATTTATTAAACTATTAACATATGTTAAGTAGTGTAAAAGTCCGAGTACTGATCCCTGTGCAGTTCCTTCAGTTACAGTCTTTTCATAACTCCAATTTTCAGCGATCTTAACTTTAAAACGTCTATTTTCCAGATAATTTTTACACCATTTCTGGACAGGTCCTCTAATTCCCGATTCGTCCAGTGATTCAATCAATGTCTCGTGTTGAAGTGTATCAAACGCTTTGCTAAAGTCAATAAAGACTACTAGGATGTGTTTTTTTACTATGCAAATGTTTGTTCATCGAATTAGTAAAGTTGCTCAGGAGCTTAGTGGTGCTTTTGTGTGGTTGAAATCCGTATTGCTTATCATTTAGAATGTTATTAGAATCATAGAATTTTAGAAATTGATTTGACAGACATTTTTCAATTATTTTGTCTAAGGTGGGTAATATGGTTATGGGACGATAATTTCCATACTCCTTAAGGTTTCCTTTTTTGAAAATTGGCCTTACTATTCCAGTTTTCAAATCATCAGGATATATTCCAGTTGTTATACTGGTATTTGTTAATTTGGCTATAGCTGGTGCAATTTTATGTCTAATGATTTTTAGGTCACGTGCACGAATATTATCTGTTCCGGGAGACTTGTTGTCATCTAGTGATTTTATTATTTTATTTATTGTATCTGAGCTTACTTTCTGAAATCTAAATGTTAAATTTACCGGCCTACGGTATGAAAATTTTTGAAGTAACGGAGTTCTGCAGTAGGTCAATATATTATGAACACTGTTTTCTCAAAGTTGTTCAGAATAATATCGTCAATTGATTTATTAACCCTTCCTGTCATATTGTTTAAAATATTCTATAAGTTTTGAAGATTAGATTTCTTTTTATTTATGTTGGTTATCAAGAACAAATTTTTTGATTTTTCTATTAGCTTATTAGCGTGATTCCTAGCTTTATTGTATTTTAATCGTTTTATTTTATTGTTGCTATCATTTTTCCAATCATTAAATAATTTATCTTTATAGAGGCAAGATTTTATAATTTTATTATTTATCCATTTATTTTTATCCCTATTTGATACACTCTTAATTTTTATTTTTATTTGAGATTGGTTATAACAATTTTGTATGGCTTTTTTAATAAATTCGTATATTTTAATAGGACAGTACAGATTTTTAATAGGCTGCCAGTTGATATTGTTCAACAATAATTGCAGTTTGTTATTTTCATATACAGTTTTAATTTGCAAATTATCATCCTGTATCTGTGTTGTTTGACTAACGCAAGCGAGCACCACGGTGATCAGCCAGTACAATGCCTAAGGCCGCTGTAAACAGTTCTTGAGTGCGGGATCGTATAAAAATATGATCGATACAAGACTGTTAATTTTGAAGCTTTAATTTCAATACGTTTAAAGTCCGAGATCCCACACTCAAGACCATAGCTTGACAGCATACTTGTATATTGATGTTTTACAGGATTATCTAATTTGGTGTCTATGTTAGTGTCTCCTACAATGAATATATCTGTGTCTTTATCAACTGTTTTGATGATACGTTTTAACTCTTTTACAAATAGATATCTAGGGCTATTAGGTGGACGATACACTGCACACAGTGTTGCACAATTACTGGATTGTGTTTTTATCGTAATCATTAGGCTTTCAAAATTAATCGTGTTGGTTTTAATTAATGTAGTTTTGTGTTTTTTGTGGACATACATAATAATACCTCCCCCTTTACGCGATTTGCGCAACTGTGTGTGCATTGTGTAGCCATTTATCATAAACATACTACATAATGTATCTGTTAGATTAGCTTCCGTCAAAATAATTACATCAATAATTTTTTAACAAGATAATATATAATGTTCTAGGGTAGAAAATTTTAACGGTAGATCTTATGTTAATATGCATGCAAAGTAGATTGACCTTTTTTTGTGGTATATATTTTAAAAAACAGTTTATACCCTCGCAATTAAACAATTCGGTTATGGAGTCTGTATACAATGACATAATTATTAGAGAAAAGAAATAAAGTTTCAAAAGTAAAAAAAAAAAAATACAAGTAAATAAACGATTATAACCTTATCGTGCCAGTAGGTCTTTTATGTCTTCTATTGATCTAATTCTGATAACTTCTTTGTCTTTCTCCTCCTTTCGGGCCAACACTACACCTCTTTTACACCACACAAACTTAAACGTATTCTTAAGTTCATTTTTTGCATTCCAGAGAAGCACTTTGTTGTGAGACGTAAGTGCTTCCCGAATGAACACTGGTATGTCCTCAGATGTTCTTGAAACATGAGTAATTATGTCTTTCACCTTTAGCCTTTTATTTTTAGCTTCCGATATCCACATATCCCTTATGTTTTCTTCTTTCATTTCGACAGTGATTGAACCGGGCCGCTCCTTTCTCCCCGTGTTTCGCTTTACGTTAAGAATGTCGCTGCTTAGCATCTTTAGTTTGCAAGCAATATTATTTGCAATATCTGTAACATTTTCATTGTCTACCTGAGGCACATTAACGACTTCAATGCAGGATGATAACCTTTTTTGATCTGGTTCACTTAATCTTTGTTCAAGTGCAGCAACTCTGGTTTCTAGATTTGTATTTTTATTATTAAGTTCGACGTTCTTACGCTGTAGTTCTTTTATCAATTGTTTACAGGCATCCACAGTTTCAGCTACTTCCTCATGCCTATCTGTATGATATTGAATAGAATCACAGATGTCTTTCATTTCTCTCTTCATTGCTGTCTCCACTTCCTTCGATATGGCCTTAGCCAGCTTTTTAACGTCAATCCGAGCAGAATCACTCATATCTTCTTCATCTTCATCACTCGGAATTATAAACGATGTGCGTCTGGGAGAAGATTTATTACACTTCAGACAGGTCCACTCAAGATTTTCCGTAGCCCGGAGAGCAGCCAATTGTTTATTCGTGAGTCCTGTACATTGAGTACTACAATGTACAACTTTTTCACATTCGCTGCACTCAATACCGGGGCTTTTTTTCGTAACATATTTTGAACATCTTTCGCACTTGTTCAGTTTGAGGGTATTTATTTAAAACTCTCGCGCACTCGACACATGCGGCTCGTGTTCTCGCTAGTGACGAACTGGACTTACACGTCGTATTTAAATTCACAGTAAAATATCTTTCTTCCATATAAATTTGTAAGACGTTAAGCATATGTGCGTGGATTTAAGTTCCAGGTGTAGTTAGTATTGGATTTGTTACACAAGTAACATTAAAGCGCGTTCCGTAGGATTTTGGTGTTTACTTCAGGTTCGCATGGGATGGCGTGATCACGCGAGCCTCGAAACTGTAATGATCATATTTATGAAATGATTAGGCGAGGTCACGCGATGCCCGTGTAGCTAATACACCTTATTAACGTAAACAACACGGGCGCCGAAAGAAATTAAGCTCATTTAGGCTCATTAAGCACATTCGAGAGATTGTATCCTATATTATATCTTAATGTTTGTGCAAAACATACCTTCATTAAACCTCAAACACGCACGTTTTAATTTCGATTTACGAGTAGGTGCGATTTCTAAATCTTAAATAGATACATCCACGTCTGTTCCTTCTATGTTATAACATAAGTTCAAAAGTAAAGATAAAGACAAATAATTGTGTCTGTTTTCCTTATGGACTTCCGCATGGGTTTAGAGATTTTTGACCACGACATAGACCGGTGATCAAATTGTTTTAAATCCGTTGCGATCATTATATATTTTCGGCAGTAATAATAGCCAAAGACCTTCAATGTAACAAATCAAACACTCGTTAAGTAAAATCTCTATGCCAAAATTTACGAAGTAAAAATTCTAAGTTAGAAACTACCTGTGTGTCGTATTTCATTCAATCTGTTTTATCAGTTGATTGTTTGTATAGTTTCTGCCATTTCGTATGTTAACAACCAGCGCGAGCCCAGAGCTGAGCAATTGATTTTTCAAAAGAAATTAGAGCGAACGCTGACCTCGAAACAGCGCGCCTCTTAACGTGATTAATAAAGAAAATCCTATTATACATTTCTTGTAAGTGACGAGTCACTTTTGAGGCGGAGGGCGACGACTACCTCACTTGCGAGGAGATTATAAACAAGCAGACAATAAATTGAAACCGCCGGAGACGTTACACCCCCGTCTGTCGCAGGCTCGGTGTCGCGCGAATTTACTGTTCATTTCGCAATGTTCCATTTGACGAAAATTTCCATTTAGATGCTTAATTTGGCAACAATAGTTTATAGCGGTAGTCTATAGATTGACACACTCACTACTCTCACTGTCTGCACCGATGTTAAGTATCACTGTGTCAGCAATGATGTGTGATTGCAATAATTAAGTCTAAAGAAATAACAAATTCGAAATTCGACAATGATTAAACAATATCTTGAGCAGCAATATTTAAAATTCGCTAAACCCTTAAGAGGTGATCCAATGTTCTCAGTTTTACTGAGATGATCTGATGTTAAACAGACATATATAGTACAATAGCAGATCTATATGATCGCAGATATGCCACAGATATGTCTATACTTATCTATCTGTTTAGCCCCAGATTCATGGGTTCAACGTGAGGATTATGAGTGTAAAATAATAATTGTTTTATTTTTGGTGGCCTCTCAAGACACCCACAGAAGGGGGTGGCATATTCTAACCCGGCCACACAGTCACGATTTCTCTTTATACAAAAGCTTTTTGCGGTTTAAGATAGTAAATGAAACAGAAAAATAAATGTATCTGTATTTTATAATGTTTGTACTTACTCTTTCTTTGTGTATATCAAAATGAAATGTAATTGTTAAACCACGGCGTTACTTTAAACACACGGCTAATTTGTGGAAATTTTTACAAAATAAAAAAAAATTGCCAACTTTAAAAAGAACCTACTTATCTTCACGCACAATCTTTGACGTGGTATTCAGAGAGAACAGATTGCCAAGTGTCACGATCCTTACATGAGGTATGTAAGGATTGTGACACTTGGCAATCTGTTCTCTCGCTTCTCTCAGATTCATCATCTTCTTCATACATGCACGTCTAGGTATCCAAGTAGTCTTGACCCTCCCCTCTTCGAGAAATTCCCTTACATGGTCTTCGAAAGTTAGTCACGGCCTACCTCGACCCCTTTTTATATTAACTTTTGCGATATATATTTGCTATATGTACCTTATATATGCTATATATACCTTTCGGACTTCACTCATTCGCTCTACGTGCCTAAACCATCGAAGCACGCCCTTATCAATTTTTGTAATAAGGACATCTTTTCAAACCTGCCATATTGCGAATATTTTCGTTTCGCCTTCGATCGGCCAAGGTGACGCCGCATATTTTATGGAGAAATCGCATCATGAGAAAGCATGATAAGTTTCCCAGCTAAACTCGTTCAATGTGTATTTTAAATATATACTATAATAAGTATATAATAAAATATTGTAATTAGCACCGCTTGCTGATGCGATTTAGGACAGTGCGTTTTATTTTCCATGTTTAGTGTAGAACAACGCAAGTACGTAGTGAGTATTGTAATAGTTTGATACAAACTTGGGGACGACCATTCCTAGTAGTAAGTAAGTTGGTAGTCTGGATGGTGAGTACGATATGCGTAAATGCACGAACCAGTCAGCTGAAATAATTTAACGTACAATTCGTCTCCTATTATCCAATACTTATCTACCATTAAGTTTCTATCGAAAAATCTCATATTTTGTCTTAACTTTACGCTATTCCCAATAGAGAGGTAGACAGAGGCCTAGACAAAAAAATCCTATCGAGTTACCTTTGACCGAAGAAATTTTTTTAGAACAACGTGACAAGGTTGACCCGTCGCCGTCTTTATGTCCAAGCAAAGAATATGAATCAAACATTAGTTTTTATAAAAACCCATTTGGTACCAGACTTGGGGATCGAACTAGGGTTTCTTGAATCGAATTTCAATCACCCAACCACTCGTCTATCGTGACTATTGTCTAACTCAAAACCGCTAAGGACTTAAGTTACATCCACCATCTGATTCTAACTTGATGACTGTGGGATTGGAACATTGGAACACATACTTTGAAACCAAAAAGAGATATTCGAAATAGGTTCACGTTTAACCGAGTTATGAGCTAACAAACATTAAAAAATATGAAAAAAAAAATCTTTACGCAATTCCCAATACAGGGGTAGACAGAGGTCGAGTCTAGACAATTAAGTCCCTTCGACCCACCTTTCACCGAAAATATTTTCGGGACAACGTGACAGGTGGTGAGCCCGTCGCCGCCTTTATGTCCAAGCCAACGATATTCGTACATAAGTTTTTGAAAAACCCATTGGTACGAGTCTACCAACTGGGGATCGAACTCGGGTCTATTGACTCGAAATTCCGACCACCCAACCACTCCGCTATCGTGACTTAAAAATATGAATAATATGAAATATGAATAATATAAAAAATATGAAATTGATTAATTACGGGTTAACAACTTAATCAAACTCACGTTACGATGGCGGAAGTAATTTGTTTACCTTATATACTTATAATAACTGTTTGTTTGATGCAAATTACTCACGCGGGTATACAATGTATATAAAATTATACAAATATGACATCGTCAATAATAATTATGTATTCGTGAATATGCCCTGAAATAACGTTACCAATGATTTAGATTGAACTGTGGGTTTAGATGTAACTCGACGCTACATTAGACAAGTTATGGTTTACACCCAGCTTCCCGCTCTCTGCCATTGCAATCTATCTCTACATTCTATCCCTATTTGCATAATACTTTATCTATAAATATCGGTTGTATACTATAATGCCTTTATATACTTGGTCGGTTTTTTAGCATGCAAAATAATGCCAACAATCTAAAAATTTTTAATATAAATTTAATCTTATACAAAGCCAATTAATCTTATTTGATCTTACACAAAATGTTAAAATTTAATTTATGTATCGATCCTTTAACAATTAATATTTATTGCTGATATTTACAAATTCAACAACAGAGTAGTAACTTCTAGGCGTTAGTAACTTATTGGCGACAACAGTGCCACACGCACATAGACATGCACTATAGACTTGGTTGTCCATTATCGGTTTAGAATTTTTCGTGATTGTTTTCCTCAGTCTGTTGGTAGTCATTACAAAACTGTAATATCTTCAGTTACGAATTGTTACATCATTGGCAGACGAGCTACATTATTTCAATATTATCCTAGCAACTTCCGCATGGAGAGATAGTGCGCGGTAACGTATGCAGATTACGTCATTAAGTTCGGATCTATCAGGAGCAGCATTGAGTGGAATGGGTCCCACAACGAGCTCAGTTCAGTTGTAATGGCGGCGCTCGCAGCGGCCGCGCGAGAGATTGTCGAAGCAAACTAATGATTACAGCTGTACGTGACTGGATTACAGCGTCCCGCGAGATACAGTTATCATCAACGGAATTCTCCTAATCTATGTCAGTGTTTATCGTCAAAATTTAGATAAATTTTGCTAAACACACAGTACACAAATAATACGAAAAGTGCGTAGAAATTTATTTGCGATTACGTACACGTAGTATACGTATGGCTTCATATGAGCTTCATAGAATATACACTTTTTCTTATTCATCATCACCACAGCATGTAAGAGGCCACTGTAAGACATTATTAGAGAGGCTTTGCCATAATCGCCTCGCTTGGTAAGCGGTTTAGCGATCGCATACATTATTTCTTTTAATATTTGAACTGTAAAATATTACGATCTGTACATTATATTATTAAGGTTGAACGGACAAAATTTAATTAAGTTGTAAGATGCATTTGATTCCAGAAGATGAAGAATGGCATAAAGAATTCTTACAAAAGCTCTCATAAAAAAGACGCGGCAAATTTTCCTGCGGACGAAATCGCAGGCCGTTCCCTTTTTGACAAATAAACAAAGATAGGATAAAAATAGTGCAGCATTCTTTTGTCAAAGTAATAAAGAACACAACATTCATTTTTCCTTTAGAAAAACATCAATTTATGTATGGCTTTCTGGTCAGAGATGAATAAGACTATCATAATCAGATTTAGTTTATTTGATAGAAAAAAAAATTATAACTGTCAAGATAAATAATCTTAGGGCACAAAAAATTTTACTTTTTTAAAAATAATGTCACAATAGCCGAGTGGTTGGGTGGTCGGAATTTCGAGTAGAGAGATCCGAGTTCGATCCCCAGGTGGCAGGCTCGTACCAATGAGTTTTTCAAAAAGTTATGTACGAATTATATCTTTAGCTTGGACATAAAGACGTCGACGGCCTCACCACCTGTCACGTTGTCCTGAAAATATCTTCGGTGGAAGGTGGGTCGAGGGGACTCAAGTGTCTAGACTAGACCTCTGTCTACCCCTGTATTGGGAATTGCGTGAAGACATATTATGTTTTATTTTTATATAAAAATAATTAATAGTTAAGAAAAATTTTAGTTTTATCAAAACTGGGGTATTTTGAAGTTCAGACAATTCAGTAAATTCGACCCAAATTTTATTGGAGTTCATCTAAGACAGCGGGACGGGTGGCGATTGTCTCGCAGTCTCAGTATCCAAGCCAACTCTACAATACTCTTACATAAATACATAAATACATCGAGAAATATTTACCTGAACATATATACATCCATGAATCGAGTACAAAAATTCATGTACATCGCATAAAGTTTTTGCCCTTAGCGGAATTAGAAAGCCAAGCTTCAAAGACACAGAGTAGAACGTTAAATTATATCATAATGTACGTATATTAACACTATGGCGCATCTTTTTACATAACAGTCAACGAACGTGATTAGACGAGATTCGTTTATGTGAAAGCTAGTGAATGTAAGTGTAAGATTGTTCCTTAGGTTTTTAATCACCTTTTCTTTAAGGAGGTTACCAGGTTTTACGTGTATGTGCCCATTTTTTGCAACAAATTATCCTGGAATTGGAGAAAGAATTTTTAGATGAATTTCAAGAAATAAATAGTTAATTTATTTTGCTTAATTTTAGCAATTGCCAATATAGGGTAGACAGAGGTCTAGTCTGTTTATTTCCATTAAGTCCCTTTGTCCCACCTTCCACTGAAGATATTTTCGGGACAACATAACAGATGGTGAGCCCGTCGCCATCTTGATGTTCAAACCAGCGATATAATTCGTCCATAACTTAATGATTTCTTGTATTTACGCGAATACTACACATTTAAAATAAAACGATTTTCGGATTTTATCGCGTTTTTTAATTCGTTTTAACAAACTATTTTTATTTCCCGACGTTTCGGATGCTTTACAGCATCCGTGGTTACGTGAGGACTGGGCGTGGACGAAACGTCGGGAAACAAAAATAGTTTGTAAAAACAAATTAAAAAAGGCGATAAAATCCGAATTATTTTAAATCGTCCATAACTTTTTAAAAAACCCATTGGTCTTTTAAAAAGTTATGAGCTGCCTAACGAGCCTGCCACCTGGGGATCGAACACGGGTATCCTGACTCGAAATTCCGAGCATACAACTACTCGGCTACAATAATTAGTCAATAATATAGTTAATAATAATTTAGTTCATAAACTAAACTTAAACTACATTATTAAAACTTTCGTGGGACTCACCACGATGCGGGACGTGAGCGAACGAAATTTTTACGAAATCGTAAAAATTTTATTTATATTTTTTTTCTATTTAATTACTTATCAACACAAAAAACTGTAAGTTATCCATAAATTAACAAGCAAAGTCACGTTATTACTTATTATACACAATTCGGCGACTCTGGGGAACAGCATAAATATTAAAATAAATTGATCTAAAACGAGTCTGAACCTCGTTCGGAATGTTAGCAGTCGCCGAGATAAGTGGGAGCCGTCCGTTCAATCAATGAGGCCAATGAATATTTCATTACGCTTGAACTGCACTTTAGTTTTGACGGAATAATTCCCTAAATTTTAATAAAATATTTTTTTCATTTTATTTCTTTTATTTCACACATAAGCTCTTGTTTTATTTTAATGGCATTCTTACGTTTCGGTTACCACTGTCGACGAGTGGCGCACTCATATATTGAGTCATCAGATTTTAGGTCCCGGTTTCGATTGCCAGTCAATTCAATGTAGAAAACACTTTTTTTAAATTTATTGGGTATGGGTGTTTGTGGTACCTTCGTTGTTTCTGATTCCAAAATGCTTAAGCTGCTTACTTTGAGATCAGAGTACTTTATGTGATGGTGTCCCTATCCATCTATTTACGTAATATGATAATTTATTTTATCCATATTTATTAACTTATTTTGTGGCTAACTAAATAGAAAAAAATCTTCACGCAATTCCCTATACAGGGGTAGACAGAGGTCTCGTCTAGACAATTAAGTCCCCTCGACCCACCTTCCACCGAAGATATTTTCGGGACAACGTGAAAGGTGGTGAGCCCGTCGCCGCCTTTATGTCCAAGTCAACGATATATTTTGTACATAAGTTTTTGAAAAACCCATTGGTACGAGCCTGCCAACAGGGGATCGAACTCGGGTCTCATGACTCGAAATTCCGACCACCCTACCACTCGGCTGTCGTGACTTTTATTTAAATAGAAAAAAGTATTATCATACCAGTTTTTGACGATCTTATCTTAGTTATGTACACAGATAAATTCTCTCGAAATCCTCTCTTTACGATTTGCCGGAAAGTATTTTGGTACAGTAGTAAACTGGACGGGCCTGACCATTCATGAAGAAGCCACAAAAGTACGAATAGCTTGTCCCTGACACCAATAAAAACTCAATGTCTAAGTTCAAAGGAAGGTTTCTGACATCAAAGATTAAAAAATATTTGTTCTTAAAGATCTACGACTAACGAACCTCTAAAAGAACTTAGACCCTACATAAATTTCAATCCTGAACATAGGCCTTCCTCAAACATTGTCACGGAGAATGGTCTTAAAATACCACAGATTAGAATTCCTTAAATTACTGAAGAAAAATCTCTCCCTCATGTATACCTATTTCCACGTGCCAATGCCAATTTTTATATGTTTTAATTAGGCCTATCGTGTAACAATTAGTCTTAAACTGCGTTTACCTACACGGTCTGGCCAGCCAATTGCAACTGAAATGATGATTGATACCTGGTACATGATGTTTTTATAATGATTAGGCGAGATTACGCGATGCCCGTGTAGCTAACACACCTTATTAACGTAAACAACACGGGCGCCGAAAGAAATTAAGCTCATTTAAGCTCATTAGGCTCATTCGAGATATTGTATCCTATATCATATTTTAATGTTTGTGCAAAACGTACCTTAATTAAACCTCAAAGACGCACGTTTTAAGTTCGATTTAGGTGTGTTTTCTAAATCTTAAATAGATACATCCACGTCTGTTCCCTCTATCTTATAATATAAGTTCAAAAGTAAAGATAAAGACAAATGATTGTGTCTGCTTTTATTATGGACTTCCGCATGGGTTTAGAGATTTTTGACCACGACATAGACCGCTGTTCAAATTCTTTTAAATCCGTTGCGATCATTATATATTTTCGGCAGTAAAAATAGCCAAAGACCTTAGATGTAACAAATCAAACACTCGTTAAGTAAAATCTTTATGCGAAAATTTACGCAATAAAAAGTCACCTTGGCGAGTAGCTAGCGAGTAGTTGCTTGTTAAAATCCGGTCGACTCTCTGCTACTAGTAGTAGAGCAGACGAAAGCTCGCATTAGTTGTTAAATGGTTGTTACATAAAATATACGAATATATAATCTGCTAGTGTCTCATGTTTTCCATCTAAGTGGTCATAAAACACAGCTGTGGAAAACGTGTCGTGATGCAAAGTAACGCCAACGCCATTACCACACGGTACATCTGTATATTATAACGTTTGTACTTACTCTTTCTTTTTGTTTATCAAAATCAATGTAATGGTTTCCCCACGGCGTTGCTTTGAATGAACGGCTATTTTGAGGAAATTTTTACAATATAAAACATTAGCCAACTTTAAAAAGAACATACTTATCTTCACGCACAATCCCTGACGAGTTAATCAGAGAGAACAGATTGCCAAGTGTCACGCATCTTTTATACCTCTTTCGCTTCCTTTAGCTTCATCATCTTCTTCATACATGCACGTTTAGGTACCCGAGTACTCTTGACCGTCCACTCTTCGAGCAATTAGCTCACTTGGTTTTCGAATCTTTTCAAATCTGCCATATTACGAATCTTTTCGTTTCATCTTTGATCGGCCAAGGTGACGCCGCATGTTTTACGAAGAGATCTAATCTAGTCTAGTCTAAGATCTAAACTAGTTTAATGTGTATTTTTAAATAAATTATTGTAATAAGCACTGTTTTCTGATGCGATTTTCGGGCAATGCGATGTTTTTTCCACATTTAATGTTGAACAACGCAAGTACGTAGCGGGTATACAATGTATATAAAATTATACAAATATGACATCGTCAATAATAATTATGTATTCGTGAACACGCCCTGAAATAACGTTACTAATGATTTAGATTGAACTGCATTGATAGACAAGTTATGGTTTGTACCCAGCTTCTGTCACTCTACCATTGCAATCTATCTCTATATTCTATCCCTATTTGCAAATTACTTTATCTATAAATATCGGTTGTATACTATAATGCCTCTATATACTAGGTCGGTTTCTTAGCATGCAAAATAATGTCAAAAATCTATATTTAATCTTATACAAAGTCAATTAATCTTATCTGAGTCTTTGATCTTATACAAAATGTGAAAATTTAATTTATGCATCGATCCTTTATCAATTAATATTTATTGCTGATATTTATAAATTCTTCAACAGAGTAGTAACTTTTAGGGGTTAGTAACTTATTGGCGATCGGAGTGCCAAACGCCACGCACCATAGACGTCGTTTTTCATTATCGGCTCAGAATTTTTTCAATTCCGTTATCCTAGCAACTTCCGCGTGGAGAGATAGTGCGCGGTAACGTATGCAGATTACGTCATTAAGTTCGGATCAATCCGGAGCAGCATTGAGTGGAATGGGTCCCGCAACGAGCTCAGTTCAGTTATAATGGCGGCGCTCGCAGCGGCCGCGCGAGAGATTGTCGAAGCAAACTAATGATCACAGCTGTACGTGACTGGATTACAGCGTGCTAAGAGATACAGTTATCGTCACCTGAATTCTCGTAATCTATGTCAGTGTTTATCGTCAAACTTAGATAAATTTTTGTAAACACACAGTTCACGAATAATACGAAGAGTGCGTAGAAATTTATTTGCGATTACATACACGTACTATACGTATGGCTTCATATGAGTTTCATAGAATATGCATTTTTTCTTATTCATCATCACCACGGCCTGTAAGAGGCCACTGTAAGACATTTGCCTATTAGAGAGGCTTTGCCATAATCGCCTCGCATGGTAAGCGGATTAGCGATCGCATACATTATTTCTTTAATATTTGAACTATAAAATATATTTTTAAGTTTATTTTATAAACTAAACTTAAATTACATTATTAAAAATTTCATGAGACATTATTAATTAACTCATACACTCACCACGTCCGCGTCCACGATGCGGGACTCGAGAGCGAACTCCTTCCACTCTTCGTGATGAAGGAACTTCGACAGGTCCGAAACTATTCGATACCTACACCGATTATTTATGCGTGAGTTAAGCCGTTTTCAATTATTCTTATAACTATGAAAAATATTGTAATTTGAAGTTTTCGTGATCCTTCGTAATACCGGTAGTAAAATAAATCGCAACAATGTTATTTAAATTTTTTTAAAAGGTCTACTATTTCATTACTTATCAATACAATAAAAATTAAATTATCCATAAATTAACAAGGAAAGTCACGTTTTTACTTATTATACACAATTCGGCGACTCTGGGGAACAGCATAAATATTAAAATAAATTCATCTAAAACGAGTCTGAACCTCGTTCGGAATGTTTGCAGCCTCCGAGATAAACAAAGTTGGAGCCGTTCGTTCAATCAATGAGGCCAATGAATATTTCATTACGCTTGAACTGCACTTTAGTTTTAACGGAATAATTCTCAAAATTTTAATAAAATATTATTTTCATTTTATTGGTTTTATTTCGCACATAAGCTTTTGTTTTATTTTAATGGAATTATTACGTTTTGGTTACCACTGTCGACGAGTGGCGCACTCATATATTGTATTATCAGATTTTAGGTCCCGGGTTCGATTGCCAGTCGGTTCAATATAGAAAACACTTTTTCTATATTTTATCGGATCTGGGTGTTTGTGGTACCTTCGTGATTTCGGATTCCAAAATTGAAGTGCTTAAGCTGCTTACTTTGGGATCAGAGTAATTATGTGATGGTGTCCCTATCTATGTCTATTACGTGTCTATTTACGTAATATGATTTTTTGTCCATATTTATTAACTTATTTTGTGGTGAACAAAATAGAAAAAGTATTATCATATTAGTTTTTGAAGACCATACCTTACTTATGTACAAAGATAAATACTCTCGAATAATACTAAATCCTCTCTTTGCGATTTGCCGGAAAGTATGTTGGAACAGTAGTAAACTGGACGGGCCGGACCATTTGTGTAGAAGCCACAAACGTCCGAATAGCTTGTCCCTGACACCAATAAAAACTCAACATCTAAGTTCAAACGAAGGTTTCTGACATCAAAGCTTAAAAAATATTTGTTCTAAAAAATCTACGACGAACGAACCTCTAAAAGAATGTAGACCCTACATAAATTTCAAACCTGAACATAGGCCTTCCTCAAACGTTGTCACGGAGAATGGTCTTAACGGACCACAGATTAGAATTTCTTAAATTACTTAAGAAAAATCTCTCCCTCATGCACACCTATTTCCACGTGCCAATGCCAATTTTTATATGTTTTAATTAGGTGTAGTACCTATCGTGAAAAATTAGTATAAAACTGCGTTTACCTACACGGCCTGGTCAGCAATTTCAACTGAAATGATGATTGATACCTGGTACAGGACGTTCAGATCATCCTACAGTCAGAAACGTAAACCACTAAGTGTCACAATCAGAATATAGTAAAAGAATGAAATTCCGTTATATTTCCACTTCGGCTTATTTATATTTCATCCGCGCGCTCAAATATTATTTGCACATAAATAGTTCGGTATCGATTTCATCCGGGAGCCAAAACTATTCATTGGGAAGAATTTTGCGACATCGAAGTAGTCCTATTCACACAGTCGGCGAAGGCTTCGCTTTATTTCCCGGAGGACAAACAAGTAGGCAAACTATTGTCGAGAGAATTGTTCGCTTTACGCACATTTTATTTTTTATATCATCTCTCAAATTCCCGTACTGGGATAGACAGAGGTTTACACACTACATACACCCTTTTAGACCCACTTTCTACAACTGGGAAAAAGCTTGTCTGGACAACATTAAGACTACATTTAAGACAACGAGAATGTTTGTACATGCATACATATATACACATTAGAGAAGAAGAAATAATATCTTAAAATGAAGGCAAACCCTGTATATGACTTACACGTCGTATTTAAATTCACAGTAAAATATCTTTGTTCCATATACATTCGTAACACGTAAAGTACATGTGCGTGGATTTAAGTTCCAGGTGTATTTAGTATTGGATTTGTTACACAAGTAACATTAAATCGCGTTCCGTAGGATTTTGGTGTTTACTTCAGGTTCGCATGGGAGGGCGTGATCACGCGAGCCTCGAAACTGTAATGATCATATTTATGAAATGATTAGGCGAGATCACGCGATGCCCGTGTAGCTAACACACCTTATTAACGTAAACAACACGGGCGCCGAAAGAAATTAAGCTCATTTAGGCTCATTAAGCTCATTCGAGAGATTGTATCCTACATTATATCTTAATGTTTGTGCAAAACATCCCTTCATTAAACCTCAAACACGCACGTTTCAACTTAGATTAACGAGTAGGTGCGTTTTCTAAATCTTACATAGATACATCCACGTCTGTTCCCTCTATCTTATAATATAAGTTCAAAAGTAAAGATAAAGACAAATAATTGTATCTCATTTCCTTATGGACTTCCTCATGGGTTTACAGATTTTTGACCACGACATAGACCGCTGTTCAAATTCTTTTAAATCCGTTGCGATCATTATATATTTTCGGCAGTAAAAATAGCCAAAGACCTTAAATGTAACAAATCAAACACTCGTTAAGTAAAATCTTTATGCCAAAATTTATGGAATAAAAAGTCTAAGTTAGAAACTACCTGTGTGTCGTATTTCATTCAATCTGTTTTATCAGTTGATTGTTTGTATGGTTTCTGCCATTTCGTATGTTAACAACCAGCGCGAGCCCAGAGCTGAGCAATTGATTTTTCAGAAGCAATTAGAGCGAACGCTGATTTCGGAAACAGCGCGCCTCTTTTCGTGATTAATAAAGAAAATCCTATTATACATTTCTGTGAAGTGACGAGTCACTTTTGAGGCGGAGGGCGACGACCACTTGCGAGGAGATTACAAACAAGGGGACAATAAATTGAAATCGCCGGAGACGTTACACCCCCGTCTGTCGCAGGCTCGCTGTCGCGCGAATTTACTGCTTTCGTATATGTAATTTAGCTACCGAAAATTTCCTTTTAGATGCTTAATTTGGCAACAATAGTTTATAGCGGTAGTCTATACATTGACACACTCACTACTCTCACTGTCTGCACCGATGTTAAGTATCACTGTGTCAGCAATGATGTGTGATTGCAATAATTAAGTCAAAAGAAATAACAAATTCGAAATTCGACAATGATTTAACAATATCTTGAGCGGCATTTAAAATACGCTAAACCCTTAAGAGGCGATCCAATTAAAATACGCGAAACCCTTCAGAAGTCACGATAGCCGAGTTGTTGGGTGGTCGGAATTTCGAGTCGAGAGACCCGAGTTCGATCCCCAGGTGGCAGTACTAATGAGTTTTTCAAAAACTTATGTACGAATTTCATCGTTGGCTTGGACATAAAGACGGCGACGGGCTCACCACCTGTCACGTTGTCCCGAAAATATCTTCGGTGGAAGGTGGGTCAAAGGGACTTAATTGTCTAGACTTGACCTCTGTCTACCCCTGTATTGGGAATTGCGTGAAGATATTTATTTATTTATTTATTTATCTTAAGAGGTGATCCAATGTTAAAACTGAGATGATCTGATGTTAAACAGACATATATAGTACAATAGCAGATCTATGTGATCGCAGATAAGCCACAGATATGTCTATACATATCTGTCTGTTTAGCACCAGACTCATGGGTTCAACATGAGGATTATGAGTGTAAAATAATAATTGTTTTATTTTTGGTGGCCTCTCAAGACATCCACAGAAGCGGGTGGCATATTCTAACCCGGCCACACAGTCACGATTTCTCTTTATACAAAAGCTTTTTGCGGTTTAAGATAGTAAATGATACAGAAAAATAACTGTATCTGTATATTATAATATTTGAACTTACTCTTTCTTTTTGTTTTTCAAAATGAAATGTAATTGTTTAACCACGGTTACTTTGAACACACGGCTATTTTGTGGAAATTTTTATAAAATAAAAAAAATTACCAACTTTAAAAAGAACATACTTATCTTCACGCACAATCTTTGACGTGGTATTCAGAGATAACAGATTGCCAAGTGTCACGATCCTTACATGAGGTACGTAAGGATCGTGACACTTGGCAATCTGTTCTCTCGCTTCTCTCAGATTCATCATCTTCTTCATACATGCACGTCTAGGTATCCAAGTACTCTTGACCCTCGCCTCTTCGAGAAATTCCCTTACATGGTCTTCGAAAGTTAGTCTCGGCCTACCTCGACCCCTTTTTATATTAACTCTTGCGATATATATTTGCTATATGTACCTTATATATGCTATATATACCTTTTGCGATATATACCTTTCGGACTTCACTCATTCGCTCTACGTGCCTAAACCATCGAAGCACGCCCTTATTAATTTTTGTAATAAGGTCATCTTTTCAAACCTGCCATATTGCGAATATTTTCGTTTCGCCTTCGATCGGCCAAGGTGACGCCGCATATTTTATGGAGAAATCGCATCATGAGAAAGCATGATAAGTATCCCAGCTAAACTCGTTCAATGTGTATTTTAAATATATACTATAATAAGTATATAATAAAATATTGTAATTAGCACCGCTTGCTGATTCGATTTAGGACAGTGCGTTGTATTTTCCATGTTTAGTGTAGAACAACGCAAGTACGTAATGAGTATTGTAATAGTTTGATACAAACTTGGGGACGACGAAAGAAGGGTGATGTACAAGATTGCAACAGCTATCGGGGAATAAAGCTCATATCACACAGCATGAAGATATGGGAAAAAGTTATAGCAAAACGAATGAGAGAGGAGACTGAGGTAACACAGAACCAATTCGGGTTTATGCCGGGCCGGGGAACAACGGATGCCATATTTGCACTTCGGCAACTGATTGAAAAATACAGGCTTGTGCAAAAGAACTTGCATATGGTATTCGTGGACCTGGAGAAGGCATACGATAGGGTACCTCGTAAGGTTCTGTGGTGGTGTATGAGGGAGAAAGGGCTGCCAGAGAAGTATGTGCGGCTTGTTGAGGCGATGTATAAAAGAGCCAATACTTGCGTCCGGTCTGAGGCTGGAATCACAGACAAGTTCAATGTGTCTGTAGGTTGACACCAGGGTTCGGCTTTAAGTCCTTATTTGTTCCTTCTGATTATGGATGCTCTGTCATCGAAGATACAGGAGGAAGCACCCTGGTGTATGCTATTTGCTGATGACATTGTGTTTGTCGGAGAAAATGCACTTGAGGTACAGAGCAAGCTGGGAAAATGGCAAGAAAAACTGGAAAGTGTCGGATTAAAAATAAGCAGAACCAAAACTGAACACATGTTCTATGACTTCAGTAGTCCATCCAGTTTTTCTCATATTGCCTTGAATGGTGTTCTCCTACCAGTCTGCTCCGAATTCCGTTACCTTGGGTCAGTGATCCAAAATGATGGCAATGTCGACCGGGACGTAAAGAATAGAATAAATGCGGAATGGATGAAATGGCGACAGGTCTCGGGAGTAACTTGCGATCCACGCATGCCTCTTAAACTTAAGGGCAAAGTTTACAGAACGATCGTGAGACCTGTCGTATTGTACGGATCAGAGTGCTGGGCAACGAAAGTGACGGATGAAAGAAGAGTGCATGCTGCAGAGATGAGAATGTTGAGATGGATGTGTGGAGTGACTAGAAAAGATCGCATAAAGAATGAGTATATAAGGGGAAGTTTGAAAGTAGCACCAGTGACAGAGAAAATGAAGAGTGGTAGGTTAGCATGGTTCGGGCATGTAATGAGGAGGGAAGAATGTAATATAGGCAAAAGAATGTTAGAGATGAGTGTGGATGGACGAAGAGCTATGGGGAGACCAAAAAAAACGATGGATGGATTGTGTGAAAGAAGACATGAGAAAGAAAGGAGTGAGTATTGACATGACGGGAAATAGAGGAGAGTGGAAGAAGAAGACATGTTGTGCCGACCCCACATAGCATGGGATAAGGGCAGGAAGAAGAAGAAGAAGAATTAGCACCGCTTGCTGATGCGATTTAGGACAGTGCGTATTTGTATTTTCCATGTTTAGTGTAGAACAACGCACGTACTTACGTAGTGAGTATTGTAATAGTTTAATCCAAACTTGGGGACGACCATTCCTAGTAGTAAGTAAGTTGGTAGTCTGGATGGTGAGTACGATATGCGTAAATGTACGAACCAGTCAGCAGAAATAATTTAACGTACAATTTGTCTCCTATCATCCGATACTTTAAGTTTCTATCGAAAAATCGCATATTTTGTCTAACTTTACGCTATTCCCAGACGCTAGGTAGACAGAGGTCTAGACAATAAAATCCTATCGAGCTACCTTTGGCCGAAGACATTTTTTTAGAACAACGTGACAGGGTTAACCTGTCGCCGTCTTAATGTCCAAGCAAAGGATATGAATCAAACATCAGTTTTTTTAAAAACCCATTGGTAACAGCCTTGGGGATCGAACTAGGGCTTCTTGACTCGAATTTCAATCACCCAACCACTCGTCTATCGTGACTATTGTCTAACTTAAAACCGCTAAGGAGTTAAGTAACATCCACCATCTGATTCTAACTTGATGACAGTGGGATTGGAACATAGGAACATATACTTTGACACCAAAAAGAGATATTCGAAATAGGTTCACGTTTAACCGAGTTATAAGCTAACAAACATTAAAAAATATTATTAATTACGGGTGAACAACTTAATCAAACTCACGTTACGATGGCGCAAGTAATTTGTTTACCTCATATACTTATAATAACTGTTTGTTTAAGCTGTCAATGCAAATTACTCACGCGGGTATACAATGTATATAAAATTATACAAATACGACATCGTCAATAATAATTATGTATTCGTGAACATGCCCTGAAATAACGTTACTAATGACTTAGATTGAACTGTGGGTTTCGATGTAACTCGACGCTGCATTAGACAAGTTATGGTTTACACCCAGCTTCCCTCTCTCTACCATTGCAATCTATCTCTATATTCTATCTCTATTTGCAAACTACTTTATCTTTAGCTTTCGGTTGTATACTATAATGCCTCTATAGAGGCAAAGACTCTGATAAGATTAATTGACTTTGTATAAGATTAAATTTGTATTAAAATTTTTAGATTGTTGACATTATTTTGCACGCTACAAAACCGAGTGAGTATATAGAGGCATTATAGTATACAACCGAAATTTATAGATAAAGTAATTTGCAAATAGGGATAGAATATAGAGATAGATTGCAATGGTAGAGAGAGGGAAGCTGGGTGTAAACCATAACTTGTCTAATGTAGCGTCGAGTTACATCTAAACCCACAGTTCAATCTATATCATTGGTAACGTTATTTCAGGGCATGTTCACGAATACATAATTATTATTGATGATGTCATATTTGTATAATTTTATATACATTATATACCCGCGTGAGTAATTTGCATTAAACAAACAGTTATTATAAGTATATAAGGTAAACAAATTACTTCCGCCATCGTAACGTGAGTTTGATTAAGTTGTTAACTCGTAATTAATCAATTTCATATTTTTTATATTATTCATATTTCATATTATTCATATTTTTAAGTCACGATAGCCGAGTGGTTGGGTGGTCGGAATTTCGAGTCAATAGACCCGAGTTCGATCCCCAGTTGGTAGGCTCGTACCAATGGGTTTTTCAAAAACTTATGTACAAATATTATAATTTTTAGATTGTTGACATTATTTTGCAGGCTACAAAACCGAGTGAGTATATATACTCACTCGGTTTTGTACAAAATACTTTATCTATAAATATCGGTTGTATACTATAATGCCTCTATATACTTGGTCGGTTTTATAGCATGCAAAATAATGACAACAATCTAAAAATTTTAATATAAATTTAATCTTATACAAAGTCAATTAATCTTATCTGAGTCTTTGATCTTATACAAAATGTTTAAATATAATTTATGCATCGATCCTTTAACAATTAATATTTATTGCTGATATTTACAAATTCAACAACAGAGTAGTTTTACTTTTAGGCGATAGTAACTTATTGGCGATCGGAGTGCCAAACGCCACGCACGATAGACGTGGTTGTCCATTATCAGTTTAGAATTTTTCGTGATTGTTTTCCTCAGTCTGTTGGTAGTCATTACAAAACTGTAATATCTTCAGTTACGAATAGTTACATCAATAGCAGACGAGCTACATTATTTCAATTCCGTTATCCTAGCAACTTCCGCGTGGAGAGATAGTGCGCGGTAACGTATGCAGATTACGTCATTAAGTTCGGATCAATCCGGAGCAGCATTGAGTGGAATGGGTCCCGCAACGAGCTCAGTTCAGTTATAATGGCGGCGCTCGCAGCGGCCGCGCGAGAGATTGTCGAAGCAAACTAATGATCACAGCTGTACGTGACTGGATTACAGCGTGCTAAGAAATGCAGTTATCGTCACCTGAATTCTCCTTATCTATGTCAGTGTTTGGTGTCTAGGATTTTATCGTCAAACTTTGATAAATTTTGCTAAACGCACAGTACACGAAATTAAGAAATTTATTTGCTTATATCCAGTATACGAACGGTTACATACGAGCTTCATAGAATATACACTTCTTTTTCATCATAACCACGGCCTGTGAGAAGCCACTGTAAGACATTTGCCTATAAAGGAAGGTTTGTCTTAATCGACACGCTTTGTAAGCGGATTAGCGATTGCATATATGATTTCTTTTTATATTTGAACTGTAAAAAATCGCGACTTATATATTATATTTGTAAGGCTGAACGGACAAAAATTAAGTAAGTTATAAGATGCATTTGATTTCAGAAGATGAAGCATATAGAATTCTTACAAAAGCTCTCATAAAAAAGACGCGTCAAATTTTCCCGCAGAAGAAAACGCAGGCCGTTCCCTTTTTGAAAAATAAACTAAGAGTGGATAAAATAGTGCGGTATTATTTTGTTAAAGGAATATAGAACACAACATTCGTATTTCTTTTATAAAAACATCAATTTATGTATGAAAGAGATGAATTAGACTTTATCATAATCAGAATTTTACTTTAGATTTAGTTTATTTGATAGAAAAAAAATTGTAACTGTCAAGATAAATAATTTTAGTGCCCAAAAACTTTCACTAATTTAAAAATAATAGAAAATTTTAAGTCTTAACAATTCAGTGAATTCGACCCACATTTTATTGGAGTTTATCTAAGACAGCGGGACGGGTGGCGATTGGCTCGCAGTCTCAGTATCCAAGCCAACTGTGCAATATACTTATGTAAGTAATACAGTAGTACATATTTACATCGAGAAACATTTACCTGAACATATACCCATCCATGAATCGAGTACAAAAATTCATGTACTTCGCATAAAGTTTTTGCCCTTAGCGGAATTAGAAAGCCAAGCTTCAAAGACAGGGTCACAGAGTAGGCTATCGGAACGTTAAATTATATCATAATGTACGTATATTATCACTATGGCGCATCTTTGTACGTAACAGTCAACGAACGTGATTTGAAGAGATTCGTATTTGTGAGGGCTAGTGAATATAAGTGTAAGATTGTTCCTTAGGTTTTAATCACCTTTTCTTTAAGGAGGTTACCAGGTTTTACGTGTATGTGCCCATTTTTTGTAATAGTTAATTTATTTTGGTTAGTTTTATCAATTGCCAATATAGGGTAGACTGATGTCTAGTCTAGACCATTAAGTCCCTTTGACCCACCTTCCACTGAAGATATTTTCGTGACAACATAATAGGTAATGAGCCCGTCGCCGCCTTGATGTTCAAACCAACGATATAATTCGTCCATAACTTAATGATTTCTTGTATTTACTTGGGTTGCACTTAAAACTTCCCGTACTGCCAGAGGTTTACACAATATACGCCCTTTTAGACCCACTTTCTACAACTGGGGGAAAGCTTATCTGGACAACATTAGGACTACATTTGAGACAACGAGAATGTTTGTACATGCATACATAAAAAAAGTCATAAGAGAAGAAAGAAATAATATCTTAAAATAAAGGCAAACCCTATATATGGCTTACACGCCGTAATTAAATTCACAGTAAAATATCTTTGTTCTATTTACATTTGTAACAAGTTAAGCATATGTGCTTGCGTGGATCTAAGTTACAGGTGTATTTTGTATTGGATTTGTTACACAAGTAACATTAAAGCGCGTTCCGTAGGATTTTGGGGCTTACTTACAGGTTCGCGTGGAATGGCGTGAACAGTAACGATCGCGAGCCTCGAAACTGTAATGATCATATTTATGAAATGATTAGGCGAGGTCACGCTATGCCCGTGTAGCTAACACACCTTATTAACGTAAACAACACGGGCGCCGAAAGAAATTAAGCTCACTTAAGCTCATTAAGCTCATTCGAGATATTGTATCCTATGTCATATCTTAATGTTTGTGCAAAACATACCTTAATTTAACCTCAAACACACACGTTGTAAGTTCGATATAGGTGTGTTTTCTAAATCTTAAATAGATACATCCACTTCTGTTCCTTCTATCTTGTAATGTAAGATCAATAGGAGGGAGTAAAGATAAAGATAAATATTTGTGTCTGCTTTCTTTATGAACTTCCTAATGGGTTTACAGATTTTGACCACGACATAGAACGCTGTTCAAATTCTTTCAATTCCGTTGCGATCATTGTATATTTCGGGCAGTAAAAATAGACAACGACCTTCAATGTAACAAATCAAGCACTCGTTAAGTAAAATCTCTATGCCAAAAGTTACGAAGTAAAAATTCTGAGTTAGAAACTACCTGTGTGTCGTATTGCATTCAATCCGTTTTATCATTTGATTGTTTGTATAGTTGCTGCCTTTTCGTATGTTAACAACCAGCGCGAGCCCAGAGGTTAGCAATTGATTTTCAGAAGCAATTAGAGCGAACGCTGATCTCGGAAACAGCGCGCCTCTTATCGTGATTAATAAAGAAAATCCTGTAATACATTTCTGTGAAGTGACGAGTCATTTATGAGGCGGAGGGCGACGACCACCTCACTTGCGATGAGATTACAAACAAGGAGACAATAAATTGAAACCGCCGGAGACGTTACACCCCCGTCTGTCGCAGGCTCGCAGATGCGATAATTTACTGTTCTTTATGCAATATTCCATTTTGCCCATTTTATACACTCCGCATATGTAGTTTATCTACCAATAATTTCCAAAAATATCTTTCACTAGATGCTTAATTTAGACACAGTAACCTATAGCGGTAGTCTGTAGATTAACACACTCTCTACTCTCACTGTCTGCACCGACGTTCAGTCTGTCACTGTATCAGCTGTTGATTGCAATAATTAAGTCTAAAAAAATAACAAATTAACAGAATAAGTTTATCCACGATTGAACACTAGGACTCTTAGATACTAAACTTAAACTGGCATACACAACGCTGGATTAGTTGCAAGTGAATTGGATATGCGTGTCAGACCCAATGAAACGCCGCAGTACATTCCTTTATTTCCCGCTGTTATTTCGATCGAGATCTCAGTATTCCGGTCTCGTTTGCTCGCCATCGGTCGTGCAGCAACAAACCCATCGCTAAGCACCACCACGTATAAGAGCCTTAATCTAACAGAGTAGCCATGGGACGCATCAGTTTTGCAAAGGTGTAGATATTGCAAAAATATTGCAGGGGCTGTCTGGTGAGAAATATAGTAATATCATTGTGACATAAATAAATATATTAACTAAAATATTACTAGACTAAACTACTTTGTCGACAAAAAGTGAATAAATATGCAAATTACAATAAATACATTATAATATAATAACGAATATACATTGATACTTAATCGCCTAATAAAGTCCACTGCAGGACGTTGGGCAATCCATCCAAGGATTTTCCAAAATCGTCACGCTTGACAAACGGATGGTCGACCACAGTACCAGACCACAGAACCAGAACACTAGCACGTCAGAAGCTACTGCCCATGTTCGGTCTGATCATTTTTCTCTGATATTTTACCGGAACGCGAGATGTTTATCCCGCCTTCTACTGGTTGTCCTAACCATATTCAAGGCTGTTTCCCTTAGTCACCTCTTGCGAAACCCACGGGAATAAAGGGACTAGAAAATCTCAGACGCCGTTACCACACGGTCCCATAATGTCATGGCGTTATGTAATTTTACATTATAATTTCGAACATATTTCAAAGACATAGTTTCCATTTTTTTCAATCTCTAACAAACCAGCATTTAATTAAGTGTTTCCTCGGTCATAACGTGCATGCAGTGCAGGTCTGTAAGGGTACGGGCTCGCTTCTAGTTCGTAGCAGTTACGTAGACCGCGTAGTATGTTGTGCGCGTAGTACATACGATTTTTTCCACAAAAAAAAAACAAATTAATGTAATCGTGTATTATCAGTCAATGATATATTGATTTGGAAGAAATAATAAATAGTTTAATCTAACTAGTTAATACTTTTACTTGTGGCCTCTTCTGTGGTTGAAATTCGACAATGATTAAACAATATATTGAGTGGCAATATTTAAAATTCTCTGAACCTATTAGAAATGATCCAATGGTAAAACTGAGATGATCGGATGTTAAACAGACATACATAGTATTATAGTCGTTAATATATTAATATATACCGTTACCATGTTCATTAATATATACAGTTACCACACGGATTTATTTGTATAAATCCGTGTGGTAACGGTTTTAGAATATTGCCACTCCGTTTCTTCCTGTGGGTTTCGTAAGAGGCGACTAAGGGAAATAGCCTTGAATATCGTTATGGCAACCTAATAAGTCACGATAGCCGAGTTGTTGGGTGGTCGGAATTTCGAGTCGAGAGACCCGAGTTCGATCCCCAGGTGGCAGTACCAATGAGTTTTTCAAAAAACTTATGTACGAATTTCATCGTTGGCTTGGACACAAAGGCGGCGACGGGCTCACCACCTGTCACGTTGTCCCGAAAATATCTTCGGTGGAAGGTGGGTCAAAGGGACTTAATTGTCTAGACTTGACATCTGTCTACCCCTGTATTGGGAATTGCGTGAAGATATTTATTTATTTATTTATTATTTTTAATATTTAAAATTCTCTAAACCTATTAGAAATGATCCAATGTTAAAACTGAGATGATCGGATGTTAAACAGACATACATAGTATAATAGTCGTTAATATATTAGTATATACCGTTACCATGTTCATTAATATATACAGTTACCACACGGATTTATTTGTATAAATCCGTGTGGTAACGGTTTGAGAATATTGCCACTCCTTTTCTTCCTGTGGGTGTCGTAAGAGGCGACTAAGGGAAATAGCCTTGAATATCGTTATGGCAACCTGTAAATGGCAGGATAACCATCTCTAAAAATATCAGACCAAAATAATCATACCAAAGATAGGCAGCAGCGTCTGAGGTGCGAGTGTTCGATCGTTTGCGCTCGCCAATTCTCTTGCCAGGTGTGGCGATTATGGCAAATCCTCTCTGTGGTACTGCAGTGGAATTTAATAGACCGTTTTGTATATAAGTATATAGATATAGATATGTCTGTACTATGCGTGTGTATTTAGCATCAGACTCATGGGTTTAACGTGAGCATTATGAGTGTAAACAGTTACTATTTTATTTTTGGTGGCCTCTCATGACCACCCACGGAAGGGGGTGGTATATTCTAATCCGGGCACACAGACACGATTCCCCTTTGTAAAAAAATTTTTGCAGTTGAAGATATTAAATGAAAGAGAAACATAACAGGCATAAAAAAAGAAAGAGATTTAAAGAGAAAATTTCAACTGAAGTGTGTAGGACACGGTAGCTTTTTTTATAGAAAAGGGAGGCAAATGAGCCGGTGGCTCATGTGCTGGTAAGTGATTACCGCTGCCTATGAACACCCGCAATACCAGAGGCATAGCATATGCGTTGCCTCCCTTAAAGTGCCCCCCTCCCCAGAATTGGGGGAGAGGGGTCTGTGGGCCACCAGTTACCTACACTCACCAGACGAAACACAGTAGTTTGTTAGACTTCTACTTCACGCCGGTATTCTGTGAGGTCATGGTACTTCCCCGGTCGAGCCGGCCCATTCATGCAACAACAAAAGCTGATGCGTGGCTCAAGCTTAGAGGAAAGAGCGCTGTCACCTTACCGTGGCAACGTTCTTATCACAACATTTTTTCACAACATTTATCCAGATTGAAAAGATAGAGAAATAAAGGCATGTACCAAATAAATCAGTACTCAAGAGTTTGACAGTGGACAATGTATGTAATGTCGAAACTGGGATCCGAACGATACTCATATGGTACATAATTTTTTGGAAGCATCTCGCTCACTGAGCCGTTATAGTTCACACAGGAAGAAGAGCACTATTTACTTATTCAGTTAATTTAAAAGTTTGTAGATATTATTAAAACTTTCCGGGCGCGTTAAAACAAAGTCTAGCAAGCGAACTAATATTTGCGCTTGTCGGTAGAATGCACTGGGAAAAACTCATAGCAGCTAATTAAAAGTTCGGAACCATATTATTTTCTGCCTTGAAAACAATGTTGGCGTTAGATTATTTTTGTATTTTTAGAAAACTCTTCTAAATAAATATTATGAGTTTGTTTATGTTTAAATGTTTGGGTGTTTCTTACTCTATCTAAGTTGATTGAATGGCTTTAAAATTGACATAAATAAAGTTTTTAAATACTTCGACAATAGACCACTTCTTTTCCTATTCTAACAATTCAAATTTCATTAGTTACCAATTTAATGACCTGTGAAAGTCCACTATAAAACATAAGTAAAGAAAATTTGTCATAACCGTCAGGCTTGCCAAGCGGATTGGCGATCGTAGTACCAGGCACTTGCACCTTTGACGCTGTTGCTTGTGACCGGTTTGATTGAAATACTTTCGATTCTTATTTTTCGTGGTGTCCGCCCTCGGCCGGTAATCATGGCGATAATCAAGCCTTATCGTAGCGTAGGGGAAATGTCAGCTGAGTGGTTGTGTGATCGGAATTCAAGAAAAGCGATTCCAGTTAGATTCCCAAGGTTTTCATCAAGGGGTTTTTTCAAAAACTTATCTATGATGATAATGATTTATATCGTTGGCTAGGACATAAAGACGGCGACGGGCTCACCACCTGTCAAGTTGTCCCAAAATATATCATCGATGAAAGGTGGGTCGAAAAAACTTAATTGTCTAGTTCTCTGTCATCCCCTGTACATATTAATAATGGCGTGAAAATATTTTTTAAGACTTGGTCATCTTTTAGAAAAAATGTGATGGTAAATTTCTACGACACACAAAATAATATAAATCAATGTGCTAATCACCGGCATTTGTCACAATGATCTTTTTATCCATTAGTCGCCTGTCTGGACGGAGCTTCGAATTAATGGACGGCGGGAATTAACTAATTTACCTGAAACACCTGTTCACGTATTTATGAACATCGGGGCTTCGACCGGTCGGGGCGGAGCGGAATGCAATACATTTACGGGCGGTATCGTCGGAATCAGAGGCTTAAAGTCATTCCATGTTCTTGATCACACGTCTCCCAATCATACTTTTAGACATGTATCAGGAGGACATAGTTATATAGATTTCTAATAGCTATGTACTAACATACTTAATGTTCACGATAGTCGGTTGGGAGATCTCAATTCGAGTCAAGAGTACAGAGTTGGATCCCCAGGAGGTCAGCACGTATCAACAGGTTTTGTTTAAACTTATGTACAATTTATATGAATAGGATAAGAAGGGATTAATTGGCCAGACCACTGTCTACTACATTATTGGGAATGGCGTGGAGATATTTTTCTATTTAATAATAAAAACCACCTAGTATATTCCCGTCCAATTAGCAAGTGTCCAGATACCCGTTAATTATCCTAACAATCGGCAGTACAAAGACTTCTTCGATGTATTTCAGTTTGAAGCCATTGAGCCAGTGCGGGGTATACAGCATTGTATCGTGGTACTTGAGGGTGATAACGCAACCTCGCAAGATTTTGAGTACTCTTACGATGTTTGTAATCTTCATCCTTCATATATTTAAGAAAAAAGGTAAAGCTTTTTGTTTAAACTAATCCTGCGTAACTAGAGTTCAGTTTCACCGGAACAAATAGCAGCTGATGAGGTTTGCACGGCGTCGTTTATTTGTTTTGTCGTTTGCGCAAACACGACTGACGAGATGCGAATACATTCAATATGATCTTGTTTTTTTTTTTTCAAAATATGAGTCATTTTAGAGTTCTTTTCTGGATGAGATAGATAATTGACGATTTCCGTGGACGAGTGGTGTAAACACCGGTTTTCAAGGTCCCCGCTTCGATTCCCGGTCAGGTCAATGTAGAAAAACTACTTTTTCTCGGGTCTGGGTGTTTACTGTGCTTTCGTTGTGTTGCTTTAGCAACTTACATTGGGAGCAATGTATGTGATGTTGTCCCCCTATCTATATTTTTTTTTAGGGACATAAAACAGTTATACATTGTACAGTACTTAAAAACAGAATATTAATAATTTATCTTAACGTATAAGCCACAACAATGTCCAGAAAAGATTTCGATACAATTATGTGCAAATATCGTTGTGCGCAGTAATAAAGATTAAAGTAAGATAAAAATTATTGTAATATAATAAATTGTATACATGTATAGGTATACACATTTTTGAAACTAAAAAATATACGCACACATACACACACACATACACATACATACACATATACATACATTTATATATACATATTTATACATACACACATATATATATATATATATATATATATATATATATATATATATATATATATATATATATATATATATATATATATATATATATATATATATATATATATATATATATATATATATATATATATATATATATATATATATATATATATATATATATATATATATATATATATATATATATATTATCGTAATAGGGACTCCAATTTGGAACAGCGTACTCTAATTGTGAACGAATTAATGTTTTATATAAAAGAAGGAAGGTAGCAGGGTTTTTAAAATCTGTAGAAGAACGAACAACAAAACCGAACATTTGATAAGCTTTGCTAACAATTTTATCAATGTGATGATTGAAATGTAGTTTCGAATCTAGCATAACTCCGAGGTCTTTAATGATATCTACTTTCTGTAAAGTGACGCTATTTAATGAGTAATTAAAATTATGAACTCTTTTTATGTTTTTCGTAAAAGTTATCACCTGACATTTAGGTAAACTAAGCTGAAGTTCATCTTGTATCATTGTGTCATCAATCTATGCAGTAGCGCGATAGTCTGTCAAGATCTTCTTGTAAAAGAAAGCAATCGTGAACATTTGCACATGATTTATAAATTTTGACATCATCACCATAAAATAGAAAATTAGAGTTAACAAAACAAGCTTTAATATCATTAATAAATAAAATAAAGAGTAATGATCCTAAAATCGATCCTTGAGGAATGCCAGAAGCAACCGCAACTACCGCCACTAACCGGAAGCTAATCTAACAGATACATTATGTAGTATGTTTATGATAAATGGCTACACAATGCACACACAGTTGCGCAAATCGCGTAAAGGGGGAGGTATTATTATGTATGTCCACAACAAACACAAAACTACATTAATTAAAACCAACACGATTAATTTTGAAAGCCTAATGATTACGATAAAAACACAATCCAGTTATTGTGCAACACTGTGTGCAGTGTATCGTCCACCTAATAGCCCTAGATATCTATTTGTAAAAGAGTTAAAACGTATCATCAAAACAGTTGATAAAGAAACAGATATATTCATTGCAGGAGACACTAACATAGACACCAAATTAGATAATCCTGTAAAACATCAATATACAAGTATGCTGTCAAGCTATGGTCTTGAGTGTGGGATCTCGGACTTTACACGTATTGAAATTAAAGCTTCAAAATTAACAAAGTCTTGTATCGATCATATTTTGATAATCAACATAAATAAAATAAATCTAATCTTCAAAACTTATGGAATATTTTAAACAATATGACAGCAAGGGTTAAGAAATCAATTGACGATATTATTCTGAACAACTTTGAGAACAGTAGAACAAACTTAGTACAGATAGCTAATAATTTTGCAGATTAATTTAAAAACAGTGTTCATAATATATTGACCTACTGCAGAACTCCGTTACTTCAAAAATTTTCATATCGTTGGCCGGTAAATTTAACATTTAGATTTCAGAATGTAAGCTCAGATACAATAAATAAAATAATGAAATCACTAGATGACAACAAGTCTCCCGGAATAGATAATATTCGTGCACGTGACCTAAAAATCATTAGACATAAAAGAGCACCAGCTATAGCCAAATTAATAAATACCAGTATAACAGCTGGAATATATCCTGATGATTTGAAAACTGGAATAGTAAGGCCAATTTTCAAAAAAGGAAACCTTAAGGAGTATAGAAATTATCGTCCCATAACCATATTACCCACCTTAGACAAAATAATTGAAAAATGTCTGTCAAATCAATTTCTAAAATTCTATGATTCTAATAACATTCTAAATGATAAGCAATACGGATTTCAACCACACAAAAGCACCACTAAGCTTCTGAGCAACTTCACTAATTCGATGAACAAACATTTGCATAGTAAAAAACACATCCTAGTAGTCTTTATTGACTTTAGCAAAGCGTTTGATACACTTCAACACGAGACATTGATTGAATCACTGGACAAATCGGGAATTAGAGGACCTGTCCAGAAATGGTGTAAAAATTATCTGGAAAATAGACGTTTTAAAGTTAAGATCGCTGAAAATTGGAGTTATGAAAAGACTGTAACTGAAGGAACTGCACAGGGATCAGTACTCGGACCTTTACACTACTTAACATATGTTAATAGTTTAATAAATTTAATTGACAGCTGTGAAATTTATCAGTTTGCCGACGACACGTGCCTAGTAGCGGCTGATGCCGATCTTGGAGTCGCATTCATACGTTTGCAAAAAGATTTTACATCTCTTATTAAGTGGTCTCACGATGTTGGTTTAGTTTTAAACGATAAAAAAACTAAAATAATGTATATCAGCTCTTCTCATAACCGTGCTAAAACAGTGCCTGCCTTCGGACTAAATATGTCGTACGCACACGTGGTTTATTCAAATGAAAAAAAAAATGCTAATATCCGCTGTGAATAATTTGTACGGCATAAAAAGAAATTGAAATTTGTAAAAAAGAAGCACGCAATTCATGCATAGCAATGGCACGTGTCGGGTAACGGACCATTAACAACCGAATGTACAGAATTACGCAGACGCTTGTCTCAGTGGCGGTTGGGAGTATCCGTTTGTGTAATTCTCGAGGCAAGCCCTGTCTGACATTTACGTCGAGTTATCTGCGATTTACGAAATTTCGTTTTGTTGTTGTTACGATCTGTCTTATGTTTATGTAACGCTCGAGATACTGAATATTTAATGTTTTACGTAAGAAATAACAATTTTTGTAGCAATTCATAGCGTAATGTCGTTGTTGGGAGACATAAGTCGAGTTGATTTTGATGGAAGTTTATAAATAAAATAAATATCTTCACGCAATTCCCAATACAGGGGTAGAGGTCTAGTCTAGATAAATAAGTCCCTTTAGCCCACCTTCCAACGAAGATATTTTGGGACAACGTGAAAGATGGTGAGCACGTCTCTATGTCAAGCCAACGGTATTAATCGTACATAGGTTGTGAAAAAAACCCATTGGTACGAGCCTGCCATCTAGGGATCGAACTCAGGTCTCTCGACTCATCACAAGTACTACACTGGGAAATTCTACGCTTTAAATTATTATTAATAATTTTAGTGGTGTTGGATCTGAAATCGAACCTGAGACCTTTGCTTTAAATGCGAGCGTGCTGACTTAGGCCACCACGGCTCATCAAAAATATTTAGTTTTTTGAATACTCTGTAAGACCAGAGAAAATATTGACCTTAGTTTACATGGACATATGATATTGCTCCTATTTATGTATTTTTCAATTTTAAAAACACTTAAAACTAATCCTAATGTAAAGTTCCGTCATTTCAGTTTACGTGCTTTTTGATGATTTGCTTACTTACACCGCGGCCCGTCGTTAAGAAACGCTGTAGTGTAGTTATTACTGTCAATAATACAAGAAGCAAAGTGCATCCAAATTCTACATATAAAATATCAATCAATGAAAAATATCAATTTAGAAGATATCTATATGATATTCATTGAAAAAAAAAATGTTGAAGTATCGTAATAGTTTTGAAAGTAAGTATATTCAAATATCCTCTGAGGATATTTTGCATAAAAGGCAACGTATTAAATTAATAAATGACCGGCTATCCAGTTAGGCGGCTTAGTAAGCATTATAGGGCATTAGAGAAGTGACGGGGAATTTCGTGAAACCGTACATGTCACATCGGCATAATAGCAGACGTAGTTAATTCAACACCAAGCTCTAATGCAATTAAGAGCTTTGCCAATTTATTACTAAAATGGTTTCAGTAATATTATATTTATGTTACACAAAACTTATTTTCACGCAATTCACAATACGACCCACAATTTTGCCTGGATTATTTAGTCTCTTCGGCCCATACTTCACCGAACTGCTACTTGATAGGTGGCGAGCCAGTCGGTGTCTTTTAGTCCATAAGTTATGAAAAACTCATTCGTACGCACCTGCCTTCTGGGCACTTCAGTTGACTCGGGCTTCGATCAACCAATCACTCGGTTACCGTTATTCGTTACCGTTATCGTTTTCGTTCATCAAAAATCTTAGAATTCTACAAATGTCGTGTTTATACTATAAGCGAGTACATCTATATCTTATTATTATCTTAATAGCATTTAGCAATCTGCAGGACGTGGGCCGCTCGTTCCTTACGGACGACTTGCCACAATTGCCACGTGCAGCGAGCATTTAAGCCGTCGCGGTACAGTTTATCATCGGTCCGTTCATTATGGTCTGTAACTTTTTGTTACTACTAGTTAATCCCACCACCTGGATTAAGTTAGCTGCTACCACAACAATAAAATACACTACTACAATAAAATTATAGTCTAATCTAAAAAAGTGTATTTACATCGAAGTAGGAATTAACAATTTTTCGCATGGGAGTGACCCATCTGTACATTTTTACAAAAGTAAATAGTAAAGCGTAGTATCAATGTAAATATTTACTTTCCTTTTTCTTCCCGTGGGATCATTCGGTTTAAAAGAGACCGTTTCCGTTCCGTTTAAGGGAAAACCTTTAAAAACGGTAACGGTAACAAAGAGGTACAAAAACATGTAGGAAACTACTTTTGTACATTGTTTTAGATCTGGGTGTTTGCGGAATCCTGGTTATTATTAACTCTGTAACCCAAGTATGAATATATGTGTATATAGTATGTATAGATACATTCAAAGATAGGGAAAACATCACACACATTGCTCTGATCCCAAAGTTAGCAGCTTACGTACTGGTATTATGTAATCAGAAACAACGAAAGTGCCATAAACACGCAGACCCGAGAAAATTTAGAAAAAGTGTTGTCTTCATTGGCCCATCCGGGAACCCGACCCGGAATCTTAGAGCTATCACACTATGAGAACCAGTGAGTACGCCACTCGTCCACGGAGGTCGTGTGCTTTATACATTTATATTTACTTATTTTCTTTCCCGGTTCCATTTCTTGTAACAGTTCAGGTAATTGAACTGCTGCAGGCGATTTGGAACAGCGGCTGGCTGTCGTCCAACACGCTGCCTGGCTCCAGCACCGGACACGATGCCCTGTTTTATGATAGAGATCGCCGAATGCACGCAGTAACTACGTAACGTTGCATATAGAGTGTGCCGTTTATCACTAAAAAATATGTAATAGTCAAAAAATATCTTCACGCCATTCCCAATACTGGAGTAGACAGTGGTTTAGACTATTAAGTACTTTCGGCACATCTTTCACCGAACTTGTCGCCGTCTTTATGTCAAAGTTGACTACATATGTTGTACAGGCGTTTTTTTAAAAAAAAAACCATTGGCACTAGCCTACCACTTGGGTATCGAACTCGGGTCTATTGTCCCGAATTCCGATCATCCAACCACTCGGCTATCTAAAATCTTTTATTTATATTGAGAGATATGTGAAGCATCATTGTACTGAACGGATGCGTAGTATTAGGAGTCCGGAAAATAACAAATTACGACGGAAATTACGACGTCGCAAGTTAAGTCTAGATCTTCATAAATTTTCCTTCAATGCACTTAGCGTGTAGCCGCGCCTAGTACATAGAAATACGAACAGTCCATTCATCAAGAAATTAATAACCAATGACGATAAATCACTATAATGATGGTCGGTTCAAGGTTCGCGTCCAGAGGGCTCGCCGACTCGAGTCCTATCGAATCGCAGAAATTATTCTCCTATGTACACAACGAAACTGGGTCCATTAGCGAGTAGCCGAAACAAATTGATTGGGCGCGATTCTCCGTAGGATATATTATTGTTACTTTCTTATAGATATACAGAGAGATCCGTACTTAGATAGAGCCAACATCACATATATTGTTCTGATCCCAAAGTAAAGAAAAGTAAAAAGTAGTATGTAGCTAATGCACTTGTGTTATAGAATATATATAGTCGGATCAATGTAAAGAAAACATTTTTCTACATTTTCTCGGGTCTGAGTGTTTGTGATGCCTTCATTGTTTCTGATTCCCTTACAACAAGTGCTTCAGCATCTTACATTAAGATCGGAGCATTTTATGTGATGTTGTCCTATATATACATGTATTTATTTATTATTTATAATGTAGAAAAGTGGTTTTATACATAGACCTGTCTAGGAAACTAACCTGGGACCTCACAGCTAGAAATATGGTGTCGGTCTGAAACCCGGGTTAAAAAAAGTGTGTACGTCACTTGTCTACAGACGCTATACCTTTCCGTATCGGTCCCAAAGGCTATTTAACAAGAACTTCGATTCGACTCGATTCGAATCGAAAAGATTCGGCAGTAGTGGAGGCCTGGTGGTACGTGTTTTGCGTACTCCTTGTACACTAAACACTTTCAATCACTTCGAAAATGGATCATCGCTTTAAGACAAAGCACTATCAGCCCTAAAGTGAAGAGGCTTATCTGGTAACGGGTAGTGGTCTGTTTGTCCACTGTTGAACATAAGCCTCTCTAAAAGAACTTTTTCAAAAACTTATGTACGAATATCGTTGGCTTGGACATAAAGGCGGCGACGGGTTCACCACCTGTCACGTTGTCCCGAAAAATATCTACTATGAGGGGTCTATTTCCTGCAGTGGAATTTTACAGGTCGTCATGTAATGTATGAAAATCAACAACCAATCTGCCTGTAGAATATTCATTTCTTCGTTACGAAACGAAGGATTTTATCAAAAAAAAAACGAAGAAAAACGAATTCAATAAATCCTTCATTCTAAGAAGTTGTCTGACCTACATTAGTATTAACTATCTACTATTGTGTATACTGCTAACTTTATTTAAGACTAAACGTTCAAAGATTCGTTTCATCGTGTTACATGCAATTGCAGTGTATCTAAATTGTGATATCTCTGTCTTGTAGCTAGGCACTGGCTCCATGTAGTTGGACGTAGTCCAACCTTCCCCTTCCCCCTCCCCTCAGCCGGAGTTCCCGCTGAGACCCGGCAGCGATTGCAACTATCAAGTCCCTGTACCGAACATGATGCACGGCGTCCGAGATATGCAGCCCATAGTTTACGAGCTATCCATTTGTAACGTTTTTGTGTACATGGAGAACAAACGACAATGTGGTACTGTAGGTTATTATCTACAGTCCTAAATTGTAGTTTTAATAGAGAAATAAAAAGTAAATTAGATACTTTCTTTATTTACAAATTTTGTCTTTACATTAGTCTACAATACCTAATTAGAATATGAAATATATGTACTACATTCATAGATAGGAACTACATCACATACATTGCTCTGACCTCTAAGTAAGCAGTTTAAATAAAATTAAAATAAATTTAAATATCTTCATGCAATTCCCAATACAGGGGTAGACAGAGGTCGAGTCTAGACAAGTAAGTCCCTGCGACTCACCTTCAATCGAAGATATTTTCGGGACAACGTGACAGGTGGTGAGCCCGTCGCCGTCTTTTATGTCCAAGCCAACGATATATCGTTGGCTTGAAGATAAAGGTGGCGACGTGTTCACTACCTGTCACGTTGTCTCAAGAAATGTCTTTGAAGGAAGGTTGTTCGAAAGAATGTATGGTCTAGACCGCCGCTGTTTACCACAATTTTTGGGAATTGTTTGAGGATATTTTTTCAGGTACTAGTTATATTGTTGGCTTAGACATAAATATGGTAACAAGCCGGCAACCTGTCACGTTATCGCAAAAACTGTGTTCGGTGTAAGGTGGATCGAAAGGAATTAATTGTCTAGACTTCTGTCTACAGTATTGGGAATAGTGTGCAGATATTTTATTTAAGAAGATATTTTTATATTACATAGATACGTCTATTTTATGATTCCGTACATATTTGAAAACGATTCCGCGGTTCTGCTATTTCGGCTGGTATCTAGGAATGGTCTGGGTCCATACCACACTCTCATCACTTTTGCCACCAGTGTAACAACTATTGTACATGTCATTATGTAGCCATAAACTTTCAAAACCAGGAAAAATAACATTATAAAGGTAATGTGGGAATATTCAAATTGACTATTAGGTTATGGTGGCAACAAATGTATGAATGCTAATTAAAGCAAGAGAAGAGCCGAGAGGACAACAGGAATTAGAATCTGGAGACTCTATTACGATCGAAAGGAGGAAGGCATTTTACCAGTAAGTATTCATCTTGTGATTATACGGATACAATGTTTATCATTCGCTTGCCCAAATAAGCTTTCTATGAAATTTAGTCATCGATCTATCAGTCAGACAGGATACAGTATTTGATATAGAATTGAACAATATGCCATACCTTCATAAGTACCAATAAAAGGTAAATATAGCGAAAAGCCTCAATATAACAGGAACATAGTGGAAATCTCTCCGAGCCGCAATAATGTAGCGCAGCCGTCGGCAACCTTACTTAAGGTATACAGTGGCAAATCGAGTTAGAAGCGCGATACACTTGCTCGTAATTTTATTAATAGAAATCTTTCTATATACATAAATACGTAGTAGCTTTGTGCCTGCGGCTTTCCCGAGTGGATGACTATAAATGGCACTCGTAAATGAGTTAATACAAAATCTAATTAGCGAATCCACGTGTTTTTTTCATGTTCCGTGAAGGAAAATGATTTAAGCACTCTCTTTTCTTTCCTTACTCTCGTCGCCTCCGTCGAGAAGCCACCAACACGAGCTGTGTCAGATCCGGAGAATCATACAGACTAAAAACCTTCCACGGGACACGGTTGACAAGCAGATCTCGGCAATTTCATCTATAGAGACTTGCAAGGGCGGAGGCAAATTAAAACATGTACAACTTGGCGGTTATAATAAATGTCTGAAAATTAAATGATTTATTATTATTAAGATGATAAGCGGATATTTAGTTAATTGTTTTTTAATACAAAATACCCGATAAGACTACATTGACTAGTAGTATTAAAAATTCAGCCTTAAAATCTTGTTAAAAACCATATGAAGCTATTCTTTTTACAAGAGCTTGATCCAATCATGAATGGAGAGCCTAAATATGTATTTTGATTTTGGTGTTCATCTATTTTTTTTTTTTTTTTGGGAAATTAGCAGTGCTCTTTTATATGCATCATGTTACGTGAACAATTATTGTTCCGTGGACTGTGAAATAACGTTGCTGCTGTAGTTTTTTTTTAAATCCCTCCCAATACTATGGCAGATAGAGGTCTACAAAATTCAAATTAGCTTTGGTGGTCGAAAGGATCACCAATAACCTAAAAGTATCTAATGTAATATACTACGGCAAGTCTTAAAGATAACTCTTCTAGAGAATGATATTCGTGCGCAGGCATCTGTAATGACTGAGTTGGTAGAGTGGGCCTTGAAAATTGGATCATAAAGTTTATACAAGAATTTTATGCTTGCTCTTTAATATCCTTTATTGTCCAACATCGTCATCCTACCTTCGCGAGCACATCTGTCATTCGCCCATCCACCTTCTGTGCCTTGCCGTACCCACTTAAAAACCCTTCTAAAATTCCCAGACCATAAAAGTGCGTCTTATTCCGATTCCTTTACAGTTCATGCAGTTAGGTTATTGAACTCGCTTCCGCTAAACGTTCGCAACTCCAAAAAAAACTTTAAAAAAAGAGTTAAGGATCACTATCTCTAACTGGTAGTGTTCCCAATACAGAATATCGGACTTAATTGTCTAGACTAGACAGAAGTCTAGATAATTAAGTCCAAAATTTTTTTTGGGACAACGTGACAGATGGTGAGTCCGTTGCCGTCTTCATGTCCAAGCCAACGATGCAATCGTATATAAGTTTTTTGAAAATAAAAACCATTGGTACGAGCCTGGGGATCGAACTCGTGTCTCCTGACTCAAAATTGCGATCACCCAACAAATCGGCTATCGTGACTTAATATGTATATATGTGATGATATTGTATTTATGATTATATTCTACACGCTAATCTACCATTTTGTGACCCATTTCCAGTCACGGGTCTGCTGGAAGAGATTTGTAAAGAATTAAGCACCATTGTAGAAATTTCATGATCTATGTTGTTATGAAAGGAAACGTTTGGTATAATATTTAATAGGTATTTTATTTTTGTAATAGGTAATTTCTGGAATTATCAGACCGATTTAAAAAAAATCGTTTTAAGTTAGACAGTGCATTTATCTGAGAGAAACACAAACAACTTGGACATTAAAATGGCGACAGACTCACCGTTTACCACGTTATCCCAAAATGCCTATGGGAAAAGGACTTAATTATCCAGACCTCTGTTTATCGTAGTATTCAGAATGGAATGAGTGAAGATTTTTTTTATCACATAGTTTTAACATAGGCAACGTAACATCAAGCTAAGACTAATAGGAGAGATACAATACAGAAAAAGGTTTTAAAACCCGGGGAAAAATTTCACTTTCTCAGACTTTTCGTGGCGTGCCTTGCGTAAATGGTTATAGTTCCTCAAAAGTGATGTATAGTGGGATTGTCCCTCTTAAAATTTCCAATTCAATACACAATAAAGTAATACATAATAAATAATAAAGTTGGCAATAGAATAATATCTACATACCATGACCTAAGGCATACCTTAGGAAGACCCATAATAACAATGTTTATATTTTTAGTCGTTAAAAATATTACGCCAATCAAAAATCGGTTGCCTCCAATTCAACATCAATTTTTATGCATTCATAAGGACAACATCACATAACATTGCTCTAATCCCAGAGTAAGCAGTTTAAACACTTGTGTTTTGGAATCAAAACAACGAAGTATCAGAAACACCTAGGTAAGAGAAAATGTACAAAAAGTGTTTTCTACATTTATCCGATCGGGGATTGAACCCGAGGTGTCAGAGCTGGCGACATCACTCGTCCAGTGTACGCCACTCGTCCATGGAGGTTAAAACAATATTGAATCTTATTCATATAAGTATGTTACTTACCGTCGTTACGTAAAGTAGATTAAAATTGTTCTTTATACTAATGTAACTCAATAAGCGCGCCGCGTCGGAAAACTTAAGAGGAGGGGTAAACGGGGACGGCTAATTTGTTTGTAATACCTTTTATAAAATAAAAAAAAATATCTTCACGCAATTTCCAATACAGGGGTAGACAGAGGTCTACCCTAGGCAATTAAGTCAAAGTTAGTCTCGCCCTACCTCGACACCTTTTAATATTATTTATTCGTATTTATTGTAATATTATATACGAGTATTCTTTTAATATTAATTATTTTATCGTAATCAACACAAAAACTTAATATAATTTAGCTTCATTCAACATCAAAAATTGGGTATGAAAAGGATGCCGGATCTTTTTGATCCTGGAGACGCAAAATTACATGTTAATTGATAGCGTTGGATATATTCGCTATAATGCTACCTAGCAGAGAGTTTAAATATTTTGAATTCTTCTTGTTAGTCACATCTCAACCTTATTCAATTGGCAGTCCTATCATTGTACTCTTCCTGTATGTGTAATGGAACAAGAGCATATGACTATTAAGAGCTACAAGATTATTGTAGGTTTTAGTTAATAATTATTATAAATATTAACATAATTTTAAAAAGTCACGATAGCCGAGTCGTTGGGTGATCGGAATTTCGAGTCGAGAGACCCGAGTTCGATCCCCAAGTGGCAGACTAGTACCAATGAGTTTTTCAAAAACTTATGTACGAACTATATCGTTGGCTTGGACATAAAGATGGCGACGGGCTCACCACCTTGTCCCGAAAATATCTTCGGTGGAAGGTGGGTTGAAGCGACTTAATTGTCTAGACAAGACCTCTGTCTACCCCTGTATTGGGAATTGCGTGAAGATATTTATTTATAATTAGAGATGGTTTCCATTATCAAGATCACTGCCTTCACTTAATAAACTATGGGCCATCAAAGTCAAAATTGCTCATACTTAGAGTTTTCAACATTTAAAGTGAAAAGAAAAAACGTTTTGTCTTAAATTTACCACCTTCATAAATAATCAAAAAATAACTTTCTTAGTTAAACTTGTTACTTATTCACTAAAGGAAATGTTCACATCAGTAAGTAGTACATCTACTTACTGATGTGCCTGAAGGCAGTGGCGATATAACGAGCTTAACAGAATTAACTGAATATAATTGTGATGTCAAACAACACAAGTTATCAACACTTGGCTTGGACATGAACCCATTATTGATGATTGACATACACTGATGATTGTCCTAAAAATGTCATCGGTGAAAGGTGGGTTGAAAGGATTTATTGTCTAGACCTTTGTCTACCCCTTTATTTGGAACCAACGTATATGTGTTTTTGTTAAGAGCCAATCATCTGGGGATCGACCTCGAGTTTCTTGACACGAATTCCGATCACCCAACCACTGGCTATCGTGACTCTTAAAATTATGATTTGGAAATGTAAACGTATAAACATGTGTCAATTAATCATTTATAGTACAGTTCTAGACTAGTAGTTTAGACGTCTGTCTACCCCATTATTGGGAAATACGTGAAGATATGTAATACACCTTTGTTCATTTATATTATGTAATAGTAAACAATGCTTTACTTTTGGTTACTGAAAAACTTGTTCGGTTTTCAACAAATATTTACAACAATTTTTGATACGATAATGACATAAACAAAATTGAAATTGCATTGCCCTACCTATCGATTGAAACTTAATTGTCATATATTATTACGAATGTTTGCGTGTACATTATAAAATACATGCTAACCAGTTCCGTGTGTTTCACTGCTCTAATATTAAATGCGTGTTTAATAAGCACAAGCAGATTAATTCGCTGGAAGCAGGAAACGGAATAGAGCGGTTAATGAGAGTCGAATCGTTCAAGTCGAAACTAAGTTCGTGGGACGCGAGCTTAGGTTTCAGATTCGGTAGAGTTTGACGTCGGGGGTGCTGCGAGGGGGGGGGGTGAAGGGCGGGCGGGCGGTGCCGGGGCGCGGCGGGCGCAGTCGGGCGCCGGCTGCGGGCAGCGGCGGTCGGCTCGGGAGCACGATGCGCGCGCTGGCCGCGCTCGCTGTGGCCGCGTGCTGCAGCACGGCGCGCGCCGCTCCGCCCACCTCGCGCTACGTACCGCGCAACTACACTCCGGCGCACACCTTGCAATGCTCCGATGGCTTGGTGCTGCCCGCGTGGCGGCCCCTCGACGACGTACCAACGCTCGACATTGCCCTCCGCGGTACCGTCTACTTCCTCGCGCTCCTCTACCTCTTCATAGGTGTTTCTATCGTGTCCGATCGGTTCATGGCCGCTATCGAAGTCATCACGTCCAGAGAGAAGGAGGTGCGCGTACGACGAAACGGCAGCGAACAAATTATTGTAGTGAGAGTTTGGAACGAAACTGTCGCCAATTTGACGTTGATGGCGCTGGGTTCAAGCGCACCAGAGATCCTGCTCTCCGTGATCGAAATCGCTGGCAAGAATTTCGAGGCTGGTGATTTAGGACCAGGAACTATCGTTGGCTCTGCCGCGTACAATCTATTCGTAATTATAGCTATTTGTGTCGTGGTAATCCCGGATGGGGAGGTGCGTAAAATAAAGCACCTTAGAGTGTTCCTAGTGACCGCGACGTGGTCAGTATTCGCTTACGTGTGGCTCTATCTTATCCTAGCGGTTATATCTCCCAGTGAAGTTGAAATATGGGAGGGCGCCGTGACTTTTTTGTTTTTCCCTGCAACGGTCTTGACAGCTTATATAGCAGATAGACGCCTTTTAGTATACAAATATCTTAAAAAAGGTTATAGAGTTAATGAAAGAGGCGTTATCGTAGAGGTAGAAGGTGATGGATCAGTGGAAATGGCTTTAAAACCAGGTGACGACTTCGCCTCCGACGACGAAGAAGGTCGTGAATTGGAAAAGTCTCGAAGAGAGTATATATCAGTTCTTCGCGAGTTGAGAAGGCAACACCCTGACGAAGACTTAGAGACTGTAGAACGAATGGCTTTGGAGGCTTTGATGTCTCGGGGTCCAAAATCTAGAGCCTTTTACAGAGTAGCAGCAACTCGCAAAATGACTGGCGGAGGTGATTTCTCGCGCAAAATATCCGAAAGAGCTCAAAGCGACCTCAGCGAAGTGAAAGCTGAAATACAACGCCGCGAGTCCGGCTCCTTGTCACCAGAACCCAAAGGACCAAACGTAAGATTCGATCCCAACCACTACACGGTAATGGAAAATTGTGGTTCATTCGAAGTAAGAGTAGTTCGAAAGGGAGACCTGAGTGGCGAGGTGACGGTGCAGTACACGACCGAAGATGGAACTGCAGAAGCGGGCTCGGACTACATCGCGGCTCAAGGCACTCTTGTATTCGGCCACGGCGAGTCGGAAAAATCATTCAGCGTAGAGGTCATAGACGACGACGTATTCGAAGAAGACGAGCACTTTTACCTGCGGCTGAGTTCGCCGAAGGGAGCTTGCTTGGCCTCGCCATCCACTGCCACCGTTGTAATACTGGACGATGACCACTCTGGTGTGTTCTCTTTCCCCGAGCGTGACTTCGAACTTACGGAGTCCGTGGGGACTTACGAGTTACGGGTGGTGAGGACGGCGGGCGCGCGGGGCAAGGTCAAGGTGCCGTACTGGACGGAGGACGGGACGGCCAAGAGTGGCGCTCAGTACGAGGCAGCTCAAGGGTTCATCATTTTCGAAAACAACGAAACAGAGTAAGTATTGTTATTTATTACTTTTCAAACGTTCATTATCGAAACCACTTTTGTAACTACAGCTACATATTATTACATCGAAAGTAATTTCGAAGTCGTCGGTAATTTTCCAGTACATTTTCCAACGTATGAACAATACAAAGCCTCTTAATATGAGCTTGAGGTTTCATAACGAGCTCGGAAAAGTGTATCATTATAGCTAAGTAAGTTATCGCACCAAAAATACAGCGAGCCGCGGTATGGCTTCGAGGGAAGCCGCAAAAATTGCGAACGAGGTATTATAGATTGTCGGAGCGATTACACGCGGGTCTCTGCGTGCTGCCGACCTTCGGGGAGCGGACTCAGTGCTGCGTCGCGTGTAATCCTTGTAGATTATCCAAGGCCTATTATTGATATTTGGAAGGAATCGCGTCTTAAAGCTATAAAAAAAGTAGTTTTTTAATATTATATTTGATGTGTACTCAAGTATCGTGTGGTAACGGTGTAAGAATGTTCCCACTCCCTTTCTTCCCGTGGGTGTCACAAGAGGTGATTAATGGAAAAAGCTAGAATATCCTAATAGCTACCAATAGATGGCAGGATAACCATCTCGAAAATCTTCCAGACCAAAATAATCAGACTGAAGATGGGCAGCAACGTCTGCGGTGTGAGTGGTCTGGTACTACGATCGCCAATCTGCCTGCCAAGCGAGTCGATTATGGCAAATTCTCCCTATGGAAGAACCCTATGTTCTTCAGTGGACTTTAACAGGTCGTTATGTATGTAGGTATGTGTATTCAAATCTGATTGAGATTAATAAAAATATTAATGCTACGATAGCCGAGTGGTTGGGTGATCGGAATTCGAGTCAAGAGACTCGAGTTTTAATCCCTAGGACGCCCTATGAGTCTTTTCAAAACTTATGTATGATTTATATCAAAAGATGTAATCGATGATAGGTGCGTCGAAGGGACTTTTTCTATATTTTCTCGGGTGTTTGTGGTGGTATCTTTATTGTTTTGGATTCCATACTACAAGTGCTTAAGCGCATACTTTGGGATCATATCAATGTATATGATGTTGTTGATATCTGTGTATGTATGTATCTATGTGTGTATGTTTTCGGGCTCATTACGGGGTCACATAGAATATCAAAGGCAAAAATTTCTAGTTTTTTTTGAGCAGATGCTATTTTTTTTGGTGGTTCGAAAAGTCACTTGTTTTTCTATCTCTCTGAATGGTCGGAACGTTCCAAAATTCAAATGAAAATGATTGGAGTTATGGGGTTTTTAACACTAATTTAATATAAAAGAATGTGCTATATAAATATTATCATTATAACGATTTATTTATATCGGTATTATAAGACGGTTCCTTAGAAGTAAATAATATAGAACACGTTAAACCAATATGTCACATCCCCGTTTAGTTTCTTCGTGATATGCGTTACACAAGAAAAACTCCCTACTGAATTATGTAGTAGATACAGCTTGTCAAAGATGCTATTCACAGGGACAGTGAGCGCAACCCGCCTGTTGTAATGTTAAATCGTCTATTCGGTCAAAAAAGTTACGATAGCCGAGTGTTTGGGTGATCGGAATTCGAGTCAAGAGACCCGTGTTCGGACAAGTGATAGGCCTGTACCAATAGTTTTAAAAAAATTACGCACGTTAATCGTCGGCTTGCATATAAAGACGGCGACAGACTCTGCACCTGTCATGTTGTCCCAAAAAATGTCTGCGGTGTGAGGTGGGTAGAAAGGACTTAAGTATCAGGCATCTGACGACCTCAGTATTGGGAATAGCGCAAAAATATATGATTTGGCAAAGTTCTACAACTGTATTGGTTTTGTAGAAAAAAACACTTTTGCTACATTTTCTTGCGCCTGGGTATTTGTGATACCTTCGTTGTTCCTGATTCATTTACACAAGTGGTTTAGTTACTTACTTTGGGATCAGAGCAATGTATGTGATGTCGTCCATATCTATATACGTATAGATAGGGATATTATTTCGTTTACTTTACAATTTATGTGGGTGCTATTCTCCAAAGCAAACTCAACGGACTTAAATGTTGAAAATTTTCTTCTAACACGTAAATCAAACTTTATATGTCCCAGTTGTTTAATAACGTTGCATCGCTTCCAGGAACTAGTCGGTTACTCGCAGGGGATACGTAAGTGTGCTCGAATTTACGAGGCATTGCGGAAACTGCAGAGCAATAAGCGCCCGAGTCTCCGTCACACTCGGCTCTAGGAGGGACGGAGGGAATATTCTGCGAGATTGTGAAACCGTACTTATTCTTGACGTAACTCCTTTCGTGACTCGGCGAAAGAAATCGTATATTTTATCGGCGGATTCGTAGTATGATTGTAGTTTCGATTTTGCCATTTATGATATTAGGTCAAAAAATTTAGTAAAGCAAATCTTTTTGAAAAGGGTTTTTATACTACAAATGAATACATTAATAATAGTAACCCCTGGAAATGGTTTGATCGCTTCCATGCTGTTTCTAAATATTTTATGTTCAATACTTTTTTGCTTTGATAAAAAAATGATGATAAAAAGAAGGATACCTACGGAGTGTCTGTCGCCTGTTTCGTCTCCAATATAAGCACCTCATTCAAACCTGTAGTGGATTAAAAACAAAGTAATATATATTTCATACATCAATGAATAAATTATTTGATTTGATTCATTTGCAATGACTATTAATATATTCAGTTTAAATTTTTATGTTAAAAAGTCACGATAGCCGAGTTGTTGGGTGGTCGGAATTTCGAGTCGAGAGACCCGAGTTCGATCCCCAGGTGGCAGTACCAATGAGTTTTTCAAAAACTTATGTACGAATTTCCTCGTTGGCTTGGACATAAAGGCGGCGACGGGCTCACCACCTGTCACGTTGTCCCGAAAATATCTTCGTTGGAAGGTGGGTCAAAGGGACTTAATTGTCTAGACTTGACCTCTGTCTACCCCTGTATTGGGAATTGCGTGAAGATATTCTTTTTTTTATATTTTTTATTTAAATTTTTATGTTTATTTCATAAATTTATTCAATTTAAGAGTTATTTCGGGAATATTAAAATAAAATAAATAAATATCTTCACGCAATTCCCTACCGGCTACCTGCTACCTTCGGATATACCGACCAAAAATACCAGTCGAAGGAGCAAGGTCCCGTTGGCGATTCGCTTATTGACATTTTCATTCACATTTGTAACAGCATATCACAATTCACATTTTTTGAGATGAACCTGTGTAATATCAAAGACTTTTACCTTTTTATTAAAAAGTCACGATAGCATTGCGGTTGGGTGATCGGAAGTCGAATCGAGAGACCGGAGTTCGATCCCCAGGTGGCAGGCTCGTACCAATTGGTTTTTCAAATCCTATGTACGATTCAATATCATATAACATTGCATTTGTATAATGCATTATATTGTTAAAAATATTGACCAAAAAAGAGGATACCTACGGAGTTTCTTTCGTCTGTTTCTTCTCCGTTAGAGGAACCTCATTACGAAACGGTGGTAGATTAAAATGACTATTGATAAACGAATGTATGTTCTTATGTCGATGAATAAATGATTTGATTTGATTTGATATCGTTGGCTTGGACATAAAGACGGTGACGGGCTCACCACCAGACACGTTGTCCCAAAATATCTTCACTGGATGGTGGGTCGTAGAGACTTAATTAGACTAAATCTCTGTCTACCTTGTATTAGGAATGGCGTGAAGATATTTTTTATCACAAAAATGTTTGCCCTTTGCGGAATTCAACCCCGCAATCCTTTACCTTTGAAGGCAGGGTCACTTCCACCTCGGGTCGTCGAGTAGTCACGAGGGTTATAAAGGTGGTTATTATTTATTAATATAATCTTGATGGTTGCTGAACGCCGCGGTGCCAATAAAAGCAAGTTTCAAGGTCTAATAATTAAATTAAAGGTGCCTTATTTAATTATTAGTTATATTGTAGCTTAAATTCTCTAGCAGTACTTCGGCTTACCACTTTGCCTCATATAAGGACCGGTGGAAAGTAGGTTGAAAGTCAAATTTAATACATTATTTCGGATCTGGGTGTTTTAAGTTCCATTATTAATTCCGATTCCATAGCACGGGTGCTTTAGCTTACTTTGGGACTAGTGTAATACATAGATTAATACATACTCAGATAAAGACAACATCTCAAACATTGCTCTGATTCCAAAGTAACTTAAGCACTTGTGTTATGGAATCAGAAACAACATAGGTACCACAAACACTTAGACCGGAGAAAAAAGAAAATATTGATTTTCTACATTGACCCAATCGAGAATCGAATCAGAAACCTCAGAGCTGGCGACACCATGGAAGACGGTGTGTACGCCACTCGTCCACGGAGGTCTACGTATGTATTTATAAAAAAAAAACTAGTGCTGGCAGTGGTCGGAATTTATTTGCCAGTTCGAATTAAGCTCCATAGACATCACCATGTCACACATCACATTATTTTTTAACTTTTCCGAATTTTCTGTCGTTGCGAACGACGTAATCGACCGAGATCGTGGATCGTGGAATCTTGTTAATAGTTCCGTTGCTGAAATACACTCAACACTAACTGCAGGTAATTTCCTCAAGAAACTACGGAATTACTCCGGTATATATGAGAGGTGGTGAGCCGGTTGCCGTCTTTTTGTCCAAGGCAACGATATGAATCGATTGTAAATAAAATCGATTGTAAGTAAATAAAATGATTTTCGGATTGTATCGCGTTTTAACGTGCATTTCACGTTTTCACGCGCATCGGTAGTCACGGGGGTCCCCCCGTGACCACGGATGCTGCAAAGCATCCGAAACGTCGGGAAATAAAAATAGTTTGTAAACACTAATTAAAAAACGCGGTAAAATCCGAAAATCGTTTTATCCTCTTCAATTTATTTATTTAATTTCCTTTTTTATTTAATAATATAACATTTGCATAAAACTCGACCAATATTTTATATCGTATTAAGAGCTAGGTATGGTCGTAGAATTCAGCAACGGTCGTAAAATTCAGGACGGACTGGCAATGAGCTGACTTCGTAGCTCGGTATGTTGTCAGTTTCTGAAGAAAAGAAAAAAAAAAGCGTTTTTAGTGGCATATAAATTCAGACTAATAATGGCCTGCAACAAGATGGGGTGATTAGAAAGTAAATGGATGCCCTTTTCAGAACTTGAGTTAGTTCAGCAAAAGTGGGCTGATGGATGGCTGGATGACCTGAAATATGCTCATGACAAAAAATTTACGAGAACTTGAGATCCAATTCTTTTTATTACCAAAAGGTAGAATCGTACATAAATAAATCTTCACGCATTTTCCAACACTGAGATCATCAGAGGTCTGGATGATTTAGTCCTTTCTACTTTAGTATTTAAGTTTATTCACGACAATCTAACCGGTGGTAAGCCTAACGCCGTCTTGGTGTTCAAGCTAACGTCAGAAATCGCCTATGAGTTTCGAGAAATTAAAAAAAAAAAACATTTCTACGAGATTTCCTCCTGAGGATAGACCTCAGGTCTCCTGATTCTAATTCATTTCATCAAAGTCACCGGCTATCATCTGACAACAAAAAAGACTATATTTTTGGCCAGTAATTAGAAATGGATTTCCTTTTCCTATTCACAAGTTTGCCGATCCACACTGATTAGACTTTATTAACACTGAATCCTGAGAAGGCAACGAGGTCGTACAAAATGTGCGAAACGAGCTGAACCTAATAGCTTTTTTATTAGTCTGACGCCCCGGGGCGCCTCTCGGGGACATTTAGATGTCACCCTCAGGGACAGATCTATTTGCCAGGAAGTAGTGGAATAAATATGTACATATAAATGCTGCCTGCAAAATGTCAAACGATGTAAATAAACCGTTTTTTTCGTTCTTGGGATTTCATAGATGTTTTCCTTACTAATGGATGAAACACATATTAAAAAAAAATTCGTAGAAATGGGTTACGTTCTTGGCAGTGCCACTTAGAGACTTTCTGAGTTTTTTGGATGGTCATTTCTCACTCACCAAGTTTGCGGATACCGGTACTTAGTATAATTATCTAATGAAAGTCACGATAGCCGAGTTGTTGGGTGCTCGGAATTTCGAGTCGAGAGACCCGAGTTCGATCCCCAGGTGGCAGTACCAATGAGTTTTTCAAAAAACTTATGTACGAATTTCATCGTTGGCTTGGACATAAAGACGGCGACGGGCTCACCACCTGTCACGTTGTCCCGAAAATATCTTCGGTGGAAGGTGGGTCAAAGGGACTTAATTGTCTAGACTTGACCTCTGTCTACCCCTGTATTGGGAATTGCGTGAAGATATTTTTTTTTATATCTAATGGAAAGTTTATAAAATCTCTTGAGGGAAAAGTCAGTTTTTAAGGTAGTAGTAGGCTGAGGCAATTTTTTTCTTGATGTGAGCGATGATCATTCCCTTTCGGACAATCATGGCTTTGGAAGGAACAAGTTATCCTTCTGCAGCAGCCGCAGTAGACTTTTCAAGGTTTCAATTTAATACCTTTGTACCAGACTATTTCACAGGCCAGACACAGGCTCTATTTCACCTTTGTCTTTGATACAGATAAGTATCTGAGAGGGTGGAGAGGAGAAGGTGGTGTACTGCAAGTTTTAGGAAAAGTTTAAAGTTAAGTACAAAGTTAAGATATAAAAAGCGATAAAACATCTTTGAATTTAAAGCTTTTTACGTTGGAAAATAAAACTTGAATTATAACAACATAACTTTAACAACCGCCATTGTTAACTTTACGAGTTTCGGGTAACCTGGCGGAGCGCGGGTCGCTTGTAATGCTCATTTATTAAATTTCTATATTTATGATGCTTTCCATAAAGCGTAGTTTACGGCTTATATTGTTGCTGATTCTATAAAGAATATTGGCTTTAAATGATTTCTTGTATTTACGCGAATACTACACATATAAAATAAAACGATTTTCGGATTTTATCGCGTTTTTAATTAGTTTTTACAAACTATTTTTATTTACCGACGTTTCGGATGATTTACAGCAACCGTGGTCACGGGGGGACCACGTAAAAAATCTGTGTAAAGCATCCGAAACGTCGGGAAATAAAATTGTTTGTAAAAAGTAATGAAAAACGCGATAAAATCCGAAAATCGTTTTATTTTAAAAATTGGCTTTAAAATTTTATAATTAATGTAATCGTGCTATAAACGCTTATAGCATATTTTAAAATACTATACATATTCATAACGACCTGTTTAAGTCCACTACAGGACGTAAACCTATATCTGGTTTGGTTTGGTTGTCATAATCACCACACATGGCAAGCGGATTGGCGATTCCAGTACCACACTCATTTTTGACCTGGTACAATTCGAGATGGTTATCCCGCCATATGTCGGTGGCGATTTGTATTTTTTAAACCTTAGTCGCCTCTTACAGGTTCTTACGCCGTAACCAAATATCTATAATTGTCTAGATGTCTGTCTAGTCCATGATATTATAGAGAATAGGGAAAAAAATATCTCCACGCTATTCCCAAAAAAAAATATCTTCACGCAATTCCCAATACAGGGGTAGACAGAGGTCTAGTCTAGGCAATTAAGTCCCTTCGACCCACCTTCCAACGAAGATATTTTCGGGACAACGTGACAGGTGGTGAACCCGTCGCCGCCTTTAATGTCCAAGCCAACGATGTAATTCGTACATCAGTTTTTTGAAAAACCCATTGGTACGAGCCTGCCACCTGGGGATCGAACTCGGGTCTCTCGACTCGAAATTGCGACCTCCCAACCACACGGCTATGGTAACTTTTACGCTATTCCCAATACACAGATATCTAGTCACAATTAAGTTTTTTCGATCAACATTTCACAGAAAATTTTTTTGAACAACGTGACAGGTGGTGAGCCTGTCGCTGTTTCTAAGTTCAAGCCAATGATATAAATCATACATAGGTTTTTGAAAAACCCATTTGTTAAAGTAATAAATATGAATGAATATGAACTGAAATAATTTTCGAAATTAACGTTTATGCTCAATGTTAATGCTTAAATATTTATCATTGTCCTTTTTTTCAACTATTAAACAATTTTATCATAGTTAGTTACTATTATGCTTTAATTAAAATGTATATTAATCTGTGTACCTGTTGCCTGGCGCTCCGCACTCGTGAAAACCCTTTATGGCGCAAACTTTATTTTGGAACAATATGTATTCTTCCCCAGGGATTAAGCTCCCTCCAAAAACATACTTCATAAAAGTTAGGTTTAGGCGAGAAAGTGTAACAAACAGGCAGACAAGCAAACACTGATAATAAAGTGATAGATAATTGTTATGTCTTCACGCATTTTCCCGGAATGTGGTAGACGGATGTCTAGAAAATTAAGCCATTCCGACCTACTTTTTATAAAGGTTTATTTGGGACAATTTGGCAGGCGATAAGCCTATCGCTATTTTAGTGTCCAAGAGAAGAGTAAATCTAGATAAATATTCAAATATACATATTAACATCTATGACTTGACGACAAACATTAATACTCATCACACAATTCCTCGCATCGGCAACCCTTTGCTTCGAAGGCAGGGTCACCACCAACTAGACTTATTGAAAATTTGTTTAGATGTGTTATCTAACGTCACAATGACCGAGTGATTGGGTGATCAGGATTTGAATCAAGAGACCGGAGGACGATCCCGGGTAGCCTACCACCCGGGGATCGTCCTCCGGTCTCTTACCAAAGAGTTATTTCAAAAACTTTTGTACGACTTATATCGTTGGCTCGGAAATTAAGTCGGCGACGGGCTCACCACGTGTCACGTTGTCCCAAAAAACCTCTTTGGTGGAAGGTGAGTCGAAAGGCTTTATTTGTCAAGACCTCTGTCTACCCCAGTTTTGGTAATGGCGTGTAGATATTTTTATTTTTGAATATAATAACTAAAGTGCCAGCACTGATAGACCCGACCGTCTCACCGACTCGACGGGTAACTAATCAAATATTCTATTTATTTCCGAACACTGATTACTTGAACCGTTCCATAAATAAAGCGTCGTGATACTATCAACGTCCGCGCCGGTGCCTCACCGTGGACAAAATTTAGGACGCGTGCAATTAATTCATTATTAATGAATCATACTGAATTAAGTTATGTACTAATTTTTACATACTTAACTAAGATAGTTAATTGACTCAGGCGTTACTTTGCGGTTTGACTCTTTGGTCGCTCATCGTAGAGTCAACTCGCTTGAGAATGCCTTATTTTGAGGCGAAACACGTGTCGCGTTTTCGTTGGTGGTACATGTTACCTGGTTTGAGTGTAGTGGTGGTAGTGCATACAGTGAAATTAGTGCACGCATCTGTGGGAGGGAGTGTGGTGCTCTTCTTCTCTTCGGACCAGGTAACATATACCTTTTTATATTTGCAAGCGAAATGGTGCGAAGTAAATTTTTTCAATAACATACTTAATGTAAAAATTAGTACTTAACTAAAGTCACGATAGCCAAGTGGTAGAGTGGTCAGAATAGTGGCAGACTCTTTTCAGGTTTGGTAAGCTGCCCCTCACTGATTTACAGATTTTTTTAAATTTTTGGTAATTAAGCTTTGTTCGTAATTACTTTCACACCACCCACGAGAAGAAAAGTAATGCAAACATTTAAAGGGACAACATCACATACATTGTAAGCAACTACAACAAATACATTGCTCTGATTCCAAAATAAGCAGTTTAAACACTTGTATTATGGAATCAGGAACAACAAAAGTACCATAAACACACAGACTCGACCGGGAATCGTACTCGGGACCTCAGAGCTGACGACACCATGACAACCGGTGTACGCCACTTGTAAACGGTTGTCAAAAAAAAAGTTGGAGGTATTTTTTTTATTTTCACGGACAGTTTTATTTAGAAAATTGTAGCTTGGAATTACGGGTTCAAATACCGTCAATGACAAACATTTATTTGATGAATATGAATTTTTGTATTCGAGTTATGAATATTTACATAAAATGTTCATCAGTGTATGTATGTTGTATCGATGGCTTGGATACTGAGATGGCGACGGACATAACACCTGTCACATTGTCTCAAATAAGCCCTGATGAAATATGTGTTAAAAGGTCTAAATTGTCTAAACTTCTGACTAAGAAGAAAGGGAAAATTATCGTGTATGTATTTTTCTGTATACGATAAATTTATGAATTATAGGCCATTCGTTGGTTGAAGCTTCAATTAAATCAAATTTATTACTCGAACTTAGTAGATATAGATTTTGTATACTAGATTATTGGCAACTCGGGCATCGGTTCATATCCCAAGAACACGTGAAAATGTATATCGTAGACAGTGTTTTTAAAGGGCTTAATGATATAAAGTCACGATAGCCTAATGATTGGGTGTTCAGAATTCTGATGAAAAAACCTGTGGTCGATCCCCAGGTGGTAGGCTCGTACCACTGTATATTTATTATTTATATCGTTAGCTTGGGATAAAGATGGCGACAAGCTTACCACCTGTCATATTGTTCAAAAATGTCTGAAAAAGTCGAAAGGTTTTAATTCTCTACACCTCTGTTAACTTCACTTCACTTAATGGTGTACAAATATTTTTATATATTTTTTTATTTTAATACCTTAAATAAAAATACATAGTCACATATCGGATTACAGTAGAGATAATTCCGTTAAATCAAAATTGTTTTTTTTTTGGCTATACGTCTCAGGTTTCCTCACGGTAAATAGATATTTTTTAAGATTGGAGCACATTGTTAATAATTTTCCTAAGTGGTAGTTCCTTCTAGACAATTTAGCCCTTTCGAATCATATCTCACTAGAGTTTATTTTCAGACGACGTGACAGGTGAGAGCCTGTCTTTATGTCCAAGCCAACTGCCTTAATTGTATATAAAATTTGGTATAAGTCTACCTCCTGGGGATCGACTCGAGTCTATTGACTCCAATTCCAAGCCCGACCCCAACCACTCGACTAGTGTTTATCGTGACCATCCTACCTTCATCGAGAGTAATTAAGGGCTATGAGGCATCGTCTGTAGATATGGTTTGCTGGTGTATTGCTGCAGCGGCCACTGATCATCAGATCAATGGTAATGGTAAGGTAGTTCGTTTAGATAGCTCACCACAATTCCATAACAATACCATCTAAAATAAATTTGAAACAATAATGGATCTATCTATGTGCATTAGTCTGGTATAGAGGGAATGTGACGAACTATTGTTTATAATACTTTTGTCTAAAAGTAATATTGTCTAGAACTCAACCGTATTTTTCCTGAAGCAAACGTCTCTACTGATCGTCTATCAAAATTACTATCTTATAAATCTTGTAAAACTGTGTACAAGATTCATAGTTATGTATGTATATTGTTTTTTTTGTACAGAGAACGCCTAATCTTTTTAACCTTACAATAAATTCTCGCTAACACTCTATGTTCACATGACCCTCAAGGTACTGCGTAGTTTGTGACCCAGATATTTAGTAAAAAAACTTCCCCTATGTGAAGACTCGTTTAGTGTAACTCACTTTTAGCCACGTTATTCACTAGGCCACTTCCTTACGACTAATCCACATAGGATTTAAGATATAAAGCCGTACGTAAAATATTAATATATACATAGATATTTATATAGATACATCACATACATTGCTCTGATGCCAAATTAAGTATATTCAGCACTTTTGTTATGAAATCAGAAATAACAAAGTTACCATAAATAACCCAAACCCAAAAAAAAAAAAAATAAAACATTGTTTTCTACATTGACCCGACACAGAATTGAACCCTCAGAGCCTCAGAGTTGGCGACACCATTAAAACCGGCTATTCGCACACGAGGGTCGGTCTAAATCTATATAAATACATATATAGATAAGGACAACATTACATACATTGTTCCAATCTCAAAGTAAGAAGCTAAAGCATTTGTGTTATGGGATCGGAAACAACGAAGTCACCACAATATGACCCAATGTCATACACTTATTCAACTCTTAAAAGCTCCACAGTAAGCCGATCATATTTTTAAGTTTGCTCACATACACATGGCAACTCAATTTATTTTATTTAACAGTCCGACATGTACCTACATTTATTTTCTGATACGAATCTTTTAATCACATTGTACTAATTAAATTCAACTAGATAAGCTAATTGAATTTAACTCGAAGTTTTAAATGTCGCCCTAAAACTGATTTACTGCAGGTGCCCCGATCCCGGGAGCCAGAAACAAACAGAGGTCAAATTTGTAAGCAAACACGGTCCGCGTGGTAGATTGGCAGCGGATAGGAAATGAGCTGGCTGAGAGAATAAATGTTTTCCATTTAAATGAGACAACAAACAAACATACCTTTCCGGGAGCTCATGGGCTGAAGGTGATAAGAATAGCCTATTTCTTAAAAAAAAAAAATAAAACATTGTTTTCTACATTGACCCGACAGAGAATTGAACCCTCAGAGCCTCAGAGTTGGCGACACCATTAAAACCGGCTATTCGCACACGAGGGTCGGTCTAAATCTATATAAATACATATATAGATAGGGACAACATTACATACATTGTTCCAATCTCAAAGTAAGAAGCTAAAGCATTTGTGTTATGGGATCGGAAACAACGAAGTCACCACAATATGACCCAATGTCATACACTTATTCAACTCTTAAAAGCTCCACAGTAAGCCGATCATATTTTTAAGTTTGCTCACATACACATGGCAACTCAATTTATTTTATTTAACAGTCCGACATGTACCTACATTTATTTTCTGATACGAATCTTTTAATCACATTGTACTAATTAAATTCAACTAGATAAGCTAATTGAATTTAACTCGAAGTTTTAAATGTCGCCCTAAAACTGATTTACTGCAGGTGCCCCGATCCCGGGAGCCAGAAACAAACAGAGGTCAAATTTGTAAGCAAACACGGTCCGCGTGGTAGATTGGCAGCGGATAGGAAATGAGCTGGCTGAGAGAATAAATGTTTTCCATTTAAATGAGACAACAAACAAACATACCTTTCCGGGAGCTCATGGGCTGAAGGTGATAAGAATAGCCTATTTCTTAAAAAAAAAAAATAAAACATTGTTTTCTACATTGACCCGACAGAGAATTGAACCCTCAGAGCCTCAGAGTTGGCGACACCATTAAAACCGGCTATTCGCACACGAGGGTCGGTCTAAATCTATATAAATACATATATAGATAAGGACAACATTACATACATTGTTCCAATCTCAAAGTAAGAAGCTAAAGCATTTGTGTTATGGGATCGGAAACAACGAAGTCACCACAATATGACCCAATGTCATACACTTATTCAACTCTTAAAAGCTCCGCAGTAAGCCGATCATATTTTTAAAGTTTGCTCACATGGCAACTCAATTTATTTTTATTTAACAGTCCGACGTGTACCTACATTTATTTTTCTGATACGAATCTTTTAATCACATTGTACTAATTAAATTCAACTAGATAAGCTAATTGAATTTAACTCGAAGTTTTAAATGTCGCCCTAAAACTGATTTACTGCGGGTGCCCCGATCCCCGGGAGCCGAAACAAACAGAGGGTCAAATTTGTAAGCAAACACGGTCCGCGTGGTAGATTGGCAGCGGATAGGAAATGAGCTGGCTGAGAGAGAATAAATGTTTTCCATTTAAATGAGACAACAAACAAACATACCTTTCCGGGAGCTCATGGGCTGAAGGTGATAAGAATAGCCTATTTCTTAAAAAAAAATAGTATTTTCACGACATTCCCAATACTGGGGTCGACACAGGTCTAAACATTTAAGTCCTGCCTAACAATTAAGCCTGTCTCCGTCTTTATGTCTAAGCCCATGTATAAATCATACATAGGTATCTGGAAAAAAAACCATTGGACCACATGTGGATCAAATTCGGATCTCTTGACGCGAATTCCGATCACCCAACCACAATTTCTTCTCTAACTATTAATTCTGTCGTATGAAGCGAGTAGGAGAAACGCCTCCAAAATATTATTGGCTACTGTGAGATGGCGGGATAGGCATCTCGAATAATGCCAGACCAATGTAACTGACAAGTGATGAGCAGCTGAAAGGTTTTTGATGGAACCGTTTGCCACGCGTTATGGTTATGGCAAACTCTCCTTTATCCACAGGATAAAAATGGCTTTGATAGTCTGCTGTATGAATGGCGCGATATATATCGCATGATGGGACATAATTATATATAATATGATTTTATATATTATTCTCGTGTCACGTTATTGCACACGTTTTTTTTAATTTTAAGTTGTGTTTCCATAGCAGCTTAAAATAGGATAGTTTTTATCACGATAGTCGAGTGGTTGCGTGGTTGGAATTTCGAGTCAATAGATCCGAGTTCGATCCCCAGGTGGCAGGCTTGTACCAATGGGTTTTTCAAAAACTTATGTACGAATTATATCGTTGGCTTGGACATAAAGACGGTGATGGGCTCACCACCTGTCACGTTGTCCGGAAAATATCCTCGGTGGAAGGTGGGTCAAAGGGACTTAGTTGTCTAGACTAGACCTCTGCCTACCCCTGTATTGGAAATTGCGTGAAGATATTTATTTTATTTATTTTATCGCTTATTTTTATTAATTAATTGCATAACCAACTATTTTTGTATTCCATTTATGTTACAACGTATTTTGTATAATGCCATGGCAACCGTTGTTATTTTCTGACAAATTATATTTTTTTCATTACTGTCTACAGAGACAATATTTTAAGTAATTTTAACAATAGACCGCCACAGCGAAGTGTCGCCAGTATAGTATACTACTAGTGTATAACATAAATTAGCTTTTACGACCATTAAATTGAGTATATTTTAGATTAGATGAGATTTTATTTTCGCATCGACCTAATTCTCACCTAGTCCTATTTAGGACAAGGGACCAAAATTCTGCGCCTGTTATTAAAAGATTTTAAAAATATTTCTACACATAGAAAAGGGGTCCAACTCGACTCTCTTTGATGCGGAATAAGAGTCCGTGGACAGTCGACTACTAGCGCTGCTAAACGGCCAGTAATATGAAAGTTACAAACGCCTCTATTAGTAAGATTTTCCATAATCGCCGTGCTAGGAAGCGGGTTAGAGATCGCAGGACCAGATACCTCGTACATTAAATCTTTCAAATATTGATATTGCAATTTGTAAGGATTTACTTTTCGATCTCCCAAATATAGCAAACCGATGACAACAAGTAGCTAATTAGTGATGAATCGCTAATACGTTTGTCGCTAATGGCGATATCTAACTTTGTAAAGTTAGTCTTCATGTGTTGTGAATGTGTGTATGTGTGTGCTTTGTGCTTTCAAGTGAACTATCTAAATATCATCCTCACTTAAATATCTCCTAACTTAAAATTTCAAACAAATCTAACATTTATTTGGGACCAAATTATCGATATAAAGTTTCGTAAACAGTTTCTATGTCTTGCAGAGGAAAAAAGTGCATAAAAATTGACTTTGTTAATGTTATTTTCTGACAAATTATATTTTTTTCATTACTGTCTACAGAGACAATATTTTAAGTAATTTTAACAATAGACCGCCACAGCGAAGTGTCGCCAGTATAGTATACTACTAGTGTATAACATAAATTAGCTTTTACGACCATTAAATTGAGTATATTTTAGATTAGATGAGATTTTATTTTCGCATCGACCTAATTCTCACCTAGTCCTATTTAGGACAAGGGACCAAAATTCTGCGCCTGTTATTAAAAGATTTTAAAAATATTTCTACACATAGAAAAGGGGTCCAACTCGACTCTCTTTGATGCGGAATAAGAGTCCGTGGACAGTCGACTACTAGCGCTGCTAAACGGCCAGTAATATGAAAGTTACAAACGCCTCTATTAGTAAGATTTTCCATAATCGCCGTGCTAGGAAGCGGGTTAGAGATCGCAGGACCAGATACCTCGTACATTAAATCTTTCAAATATTGATATTGCAATTTGTAAGGATTTACTTTTCGATCTCCCAAATATAGCAAACCGATGACAATAAGTAGCTAATTAGTGATGAATCGCTAATACGTTTGTCGCTAATGGCGATATCTAACTTTGTAAAGTTAGTCTTCATGTGTTGTGAATGTGTGTATGTGTGTGCTTTGTAAAGATTTGCTTCCATGTGAACTATCTAAATATCATCCTCACTTAAATATCTCCTAACTTAAAAATTTCAAACAAATCTAACATTTATTTGGGACCAAATTATCGATATAAAGTTTCGTAAACAGTTTCTATGTCTTGCAGAGGAAAAAGTGCATAAAAATTGACTTTGTTAATGTTATTTTCTGACAAATTATATTTTTTTCATTACTGTCTACAGAGACAATATTTTAAGTAATTTTAACAATAGACCGCCACAGCGAAGTGTCGCCAGTATAGTATACTACTAGTGTATAACATAAATTAGCTTTTACGACCATTAAATTGAGTATATTTTAGATTAGATGAGATTTTATTTTCGCATCGACCTAATTCTCACCTAGTCCTATTTAGGACAAGGGACCAAAATTCTGCGCCTGTTATTAAAAGATTTTAAAAATATTTCTACACATAGAAAAGGGGTCCAACTCGACTCTCTTTGATGCGGAATAAGAGTCCGTGGACAGTCGACTACTAGCGCTGCTAAACGGCCAGTAATATGAAAGTTACAAACGCCTCTATTAGTAAGATTTTCCATAATCGCCGTGCTAGGAAGCGGGTTAGAGATCGCAGGACCAGATACCTCGTACATTAAATCTTTCAAATATTGATATTGCAATTTGTAAGGATTTACTTTTCGATCTCCCAAATATAGCAAACCGATGACAATAAGTAGCTAATTAGTGATGAATCGCTAATACGTTTGTCGCTAATGGCGATATCTAACTTTGTAAAGTTAGTCTTCATGTGTTGTGAATGTGTGTATGTGTGTGCTTTGTAAAGATTTGCTTCCATGTGAACTATCTAAATATCATCCTCACTTAAATATCTCCTAACTTAAAAATTTCAAACAAATCTAACATTTATTTGGGACCAAATTATCGATATAAAGTTTCGTAAACAGTTTCTATGTCTTGCAGAGGAAAAAAGTGCATAAAAATTGACTTTGTTAATGTTATTTTCTGAAATTAGCCACGACAGTTGATTCGATCACCCGGTCGAAATTCTAGTCGCGAGACCCAAGATCGATCCCACACCAGTAGACTTGTATAAAAGAGTCTTTTCAAAACATATGTATGACTCTTGGCTTGGATATAAAGACGGCGACAGGCTTACCACCGGTCGTGTTGTAGCGGATGATGTGATGCAGGAAATGGGTAGCTACCCGCCAGGTCGGGTGATCGTGACCTGGGGAGGGATTTCTCCTCCACAGTGTGAGCTATCGGTAATCGTATATATGCATGTAATCGTGCGAACTTTGATAGCGCGATGTAGGACGTCGATGTGTTTCCTGAATCCGCCACTAGCGAGCTTCCAATGTGGAGACATAGATGTCGCCACATCACTCCCCTGCTGAGACTGGAGGTAGGAAGAGCTTGACGTTGAGCAGTCTGGCGTTGCGGTGAGAGGCTGTGACCAGATCTACGGTGAGTCGAGATGTATAGTCACAATGCCGATGCCGCTGTGTCAACCTGAGGAGAAGGGGCCCGTCGTTGATGATCCTCAGTGGCTGACAGGACTAGGAAGTACGCGTTGTACCGACAGTAGTCCGGTGCTGTGACTGCGTTGATGACGTCGACGATGTTGTTGGAGAGGCTCGTTGCCTTGTTCTTCAGTGGTCACCGTCGGTTGGCGGTGAGATCACGTCGGTTGGCGGTATGATCACGTCGGGGTCACCATTGTAGCGGATGATGTGATGCAGGAAAAGGGTAGCAACCCGCCAGGTCGGGTGATCGTGACCTGGGGAGGATGTCTCCTCCACAGTGTGAGCTATCGGTAATCGTATATATGCTTGTAATCGTGCGAACTTCGATAGCACGATGTAGGACGTCCATGTGTTTCCTGAATCCGCCACTAGCGAGCTTCCAATGTGGAGACATAGAAGTCGCCATAGTGTTATCCCATAACCTCGGTCTCAAGGGTAGACAATATTGAGAATAGCGGGAAAAATTAGCGTTTTTTTATACTTAAAATTCTTTGCACAGTTTCGACAACAAATGGTGGTTCGCGAGGAGAAATATAAAAGTATGGCATTCCGTTAATAATCCACTTCTCAAATAACCGCGGGACGCCGGACGAATAATAAACGATGAATATTTAAATGTCTGTTTACAAAACGAACATCGAGCGCTGCGTCCCCCGAGCGCTTCGATTAAATTTTTATTGTACCGCTTTTGAGATAAAGGAAAGCAGATGCAATTTCGCTGCAATATATTTCTTCCTCGCAAAAGCTTAGCGGATATTATTCATTTTGGGCATATTGGCATTCATGCTTAATGTAAGCATGAATGCCAATATGCAACGTAATTCTGTTTTACTTCAAATCAAATCATTTATGCATCGACATAAGCAATATGCAATTACATTCATCGATTGTCATTTTTAATTTACCACCGTTTCGTTATGAACTCCGAAAGGCGAAAGAAACTCCGCATTCGGCTTATTCATTAACAGCCGTGAAAATTGTATTATGATAAAATTAACATTTTTCAGTTCGAAGACCTCCCATGAGTGGCGGACACGCCTGCTCTCAAGATGTTGCCACAAAGGACCCGGGTTAATTCCCGGATTGTGCATTGTAGAAAAGCACTTTTTCTACACTGTCTCGGATCTAAATGTTTGTGGTATCTTCGTTGTTTCCTAGACAATAACAGGCGTACTTACGCTGTTTACTTTAGGATCAGAGCAATGTATGTGATGTTGTCCGTATGTAATATTTATTTATTTATTATTATTGTTTAACCAGTGTTATGCTAATTGAAGGTTGAAGGCAAGTTGTTTTAATTTAAAAGTCGAACTTTTTTTTACTACATTTGAATTCCTACATTCGTTCTTCAACCGTCGCGAAATCTGGCGCAGACACGAAACAAGGGTCGGTTATCCCATTCCGGGGCGCGTCTCGACCCGACCGGGGGCGGCTCGGCAATAAGTTCGGGGAAACTTTTTTTCATTACATCCTCGCACAAAGCCTGTCCCATCCGTCATTATGATAAAAGTTCACCTCGTGTACCGCAAATTATCTCGTAAGAATACATAAATATTGATATTAAAGCTTTCCAAATTTTATGTTCCATTCAATTTACGTATCTTCTATGTCTCATTCATGTAATTTACTTATATACCTCAACTAGAGAACTTACTTAACAGACTGTAAACTGCAGCATGCCCAATAAAGGTTTAATTTTTAAAAAAGGATTTACTATTATCACCATATTTGACAGATGGTTTGGCGATCACAGTACCAAACACCTAGTGACGTTGCTGCCCCGCAACGGTCTTTTTGAATTTGTGTTCTGACGGCATAAGAATTTCCTTCCTCTTATTATATTAAATCACGCCATTCCTAATACAGAGGTAGACAGAGGTCTAGTTTAGACAATAAAGTCTCTTCGACCCACCTTTAACTGAAGATATTTTGGGACATTAATTAATAAAAGAAAATAAGTTAATTAATTAACTTAATTTAATTTTAATATTTATTAATACTCAAGATAGCCGAGTGGTTAAGTGTCTTCATGTTCAAGCCAACTGCATATATAATACATAAATTAAAAAAAAAAAACTCATTGGCGAGCCCGCGAGCCTACGAGCCTACAACCTGGGGATCAAACTGGGGTATCTTGACACGAATTGCGATTACCCAACCTATCGGCTATCGTGACAATTTAGATTATTAGTTATATCCGGAGCTATCTCAGTTGCGATTAATTGAGAGAATTTATCTAACCGTCAACCGATGCTTATTATAGAAACCAGTGCAATGTGTTTGTTTAGGTTAATGACTACACAGAGTGCCTATTGAGGTGACGGTCAACCAATGCTACGGTCTAGGTTACATTGTAAAAAGATAGTAACTTGTTTACAATAATGCTATCTCATAAATTAACTTCCGGTGTAGTTTTGTGATCCACGTAATTACTAACAGAGAGTCAGAAATAAATAAAAAATAAAAATAAATATCTCTCCGCCTTTTCTAATAATGGAGTAGACGCTGTCGCAATTAATATTTTAGTTTAAAAAGCTTATTACTTTTTTATTTCATTTTTCACTCAATAATGTTACCAGACGTTACATTAAGGTTAAAAAGCTATGTAATTATCCGTATATTTATAGTAAATATACGAATCATTACATAGCTTTTTAACACCTGCATTGACTGAAATATAGACTAGAAGCTATTTAGCACGAAAGATTTAATAATATAAATAAAATTAATATCTTCATACCATTCCCAATACACGGGTAGAGGTCTAGACAATTAAGTCCTGTCGACCAACCTTTCACCAAAGACTATTTTGAGGACAACGTGATAGTTGATGAGTCCGTCGCCGTTTTTATGGCCAAGCCAACGGTATAAAACGTATATAAATCTTGAAAAAACCCATTGGTACGAGGGATCAAACTCGGGTCTCTCTACTCGAATTGCGATTACTCAACCACTCGGCTATCGTGACTTTTTTTTAAATATAATAATAAAGTATCAATACTCCATAAAGTAGAGTTCCACATATGTGAAAATAATAAACTATATTTTTTCATTTTCAGTACACTTTTCAGTTTATTTATGATCATACCAATATTATAAACATACAGCATTTAAAGACCTACACATTCTCATATCAGTTTCTAAATAGATCCTAGCAAAACCTTTTTTGGAATTTTTTAACATTAAGAGTCACGATAGCCGAGTGGTTGGGTCTCTGTCTAACCCTGTATTGGGAATTGTGTGAAAATATTTATTTATTTTATTTTTTTCTAAAATATTAATAATACTTCAAAACTAGATAACCACTCAAACTTATCTAATGTGATAATAATGAAGCGCAGAATGCTATTGTGTAGTTTTGTAACAACTGAGTACGCCGCTGGCGGACCTCAGGAAATTGCCTCTCAGCAGTCAATTTACTTCAGCGACCTCCGTTTGCGACACATGCGTTATATCTTCTGCGTCGTTATCTCGATAGATACTTAAAGCGAACAACAGTTTTAACAGTTGAAATATTACTCTTGAATATCGTTTTGAAAATACTATTAAATGATAGATAACGTCAATGTGGATGATTTCCAAAGGACAACTACATTCTAATTTTATCGATAGAGATTAATCCTAAAGATTTTATAGAACTTTATCACGATTGATATAGTCAAGAGTTCTGAGTTCGATCCACAGGTTAGTACCAATTTAAGTCCGAATTATATCGTTGGCTTGGACATATAGACGGCGACAGGCTCACCACGTCCCATCATCACGAAGGGCCCACCACGGGCCCATCACGAAGTACCAAAAAATGTCTTCGGTGGAAGGTGGGTCGAAAGGGCGTAATTGTCTAGACCTCTGTCTACCTCAGTATCGAGAATGGTGTGAAGATATATTTTATTTATATGAAACTTTATCAAATGGAGAGACAGTGTGCTCATGACATTTTTTTACCAAACTAACCTTCTACAAGACGTCACATTTTTCTACCAAAATAGTATTGTATGATAAGCTAAATTAGCTTTTTAAGCATTTCACGTTTGCCATTCTCCGTCTCTTTATCGTTCAGATCTAATCTTATCTAGTATCGATTCAAAATATTTGGTGTCCGAGACCTATCTACATGATATGAGAAAATGTCTTGACCTAGACATTTACTCATCTAATATATGTGATGTTGTCCATATCCATATATGTATTTATTTATTTTATAAATAAAATAAATAAATATCTTCACGCAATTCCCAAAACAGGGGTAGACAGAGGTCAAGTCTAGACAATTAAGTCCCTTTGACCCACCTTCCACCGAAGATATTTTCGGGACAACGTGACAGGTGCTGAGCCCGTCGCCGCCTTTACGTCCAAGCCAACGATGAAATTCGTACATAAGTTTTTGAAAAACTCATTGGTACTGCCACCTGGGGATCGAACTCGGGTATCTTGACTCGAAATTCCGACCACCCAACAACTCGGCTATCGTGACTTTTATTTTATTTTATTATTTATTTATTATAAATATCTATTGCGATTTAAACAATGTCAACTTAAATATTTTATTCTTTAACTTAAATATTTTATTTAACATTTTTGAAGAAGAAACTCGGGCTACCAGAGCAATATGAAAGTGTAGAGCTTTCCTAGCACTTGTCGCCCTTGCTTCTTGATACAAAGTAAAGTAAAATATTCCTTGAGAACAGACGCGGCTACGACAGAGTTAAAAGACTGCCAGCGAATTCACGCGGCGTTACTAAACAACGGCAATAAAGAACGGTTTAACGACTGCAAACGGCGCTGGACTTGAATATTTCAAACGCTGCAAATGAAACAAATACACATTTCGTTGTCTAAGAAAGCAATAGTTAAAGTTTATGTGAGCGCATTATGCTATACATTACCACTAATATTTACACTAATGTTACACAGGTACAGTAAATGTTTATAAACTGTATTGCAACCTCTTTCTCTAAATAACAACCTTATACAAGTTAACTTCGCTTAATGCTGCTTAATTCTACAACTTAATGATAATGAGCAGGTATCGGTCTTTAAACGAAATAAAAATGAAAATGATGTTAAAACACGATTGTCACGACAGCTGAGCGGTTGGGTGAAGCCCGAATTCGATCCAGGTCGGATAGGTAGGATCGATAAGCACTTACCAATTATTTTTAAAAACTTAAGTACGTACAACTTATGCACAATTTATATCGTTTGCTTTCACTTATCACGTAAAGATGGTGACGGGTTCACCGCCAGTCCCGTTGTCCCAAAAAAATTCCCCGAGAGACCCGAGTTCGATTCCCAGTTGGCAGGCGTACCAATGGGTTTTTCGAAAACTGATGTACGAATTACATCGTTGGCTTAAACATAAAGACGGCGTCGGACTCACCACCTGTCACGTTGTCCCGATAATATCTTCGGCGGAAGGTGGGTCGAAGGGACTTAATTGTCTAGACTAGACCTCTGTCTACCCCTGTATTGGGAATTGCGTGAAGATATTTATTTATTTTATTTATTTATTTAATGGTTTATATATACACAGATAATACAAAGTAAATATAACATAAAGAAATAATTAGTACAATAATAAACATTTATTTTTAAGTTTAAAAATTACTCTCTGCCATTTTCCTACTTTGATCTACTATAAAAATTCTGTACTAAATACTATTAATAAAATTGCTATGTTTGCGGTTACTGCTTTAATGTTTATATATACTCCTAAAACATATCTGGACTATTTTTGTCACTACGCCTATTTCGGCGGCGTTTCTAGTATTCCACACAGTTTACAGAACCTATAATTCACTCTTTCTATTTACTAATCCTACAATTTCTGTTATTTAATTGCAAGTAAATATTTTTTTAAACTAATATTAACATTGGAAACTATACACATGATATTACTTTGCGCTTATACACTACTTAAAACTGAGCTGAAAACGAATACGGCTGTTCGTTGTCTCAAGCATATTATCCGTTACTGCATGGATAAAAGTAACTTTATGTATATCTATGCTTATATATATTATGTTTATACTTTAACTTAAAATACTTTTTCATTAGCATAATATATTTGCATAATATACTTTATTGATATATTATTACCATGTTTAGTACGTGTTTAGTTATTTATTGTTGGATGTTTGTGATGCTGCGATGTTGTCCCCATCTATGTGTTGTATTTGTTTGCCAATTGCTTTATTGAACGGTTAAAGTATTGGTACATAAAGAATAGATCTCCAAGTATCACAAATAAAGTTAATAATATTTTTAAAAATCCTACGATATGAAAACTATATTGGTAAACCTGAAATGTTAAATACAAAATATTATCCAAATCGTCAAAATAGTTTCCGAAATTGCAATAAATATAAATATGCAAGATTGTGACTCATTTAAGATTAATAATAGAGTAAGAAAATATTAACAGGTGAAAGGTAATTAATATTAATATGACTTGGCACATTCGAGCCAACCATTGCCAATCAACGATCTGTTCCGATGTGTGTGTGTGTGTGTATGTATGTACGTATGTGCGCGAATTAACCGGAAACGTTCGATCAGGCTTATCAATCTGCAAGTCACTCGAGTCGTTCAGGAAGTACCAACTTACAATGAATTTTGCTTAAATGATGATTATGTCAATTTTCTCATTCATTATACTGGCTTTAAATTTTTAATGGCATGATGAGAATGCCAATTCTTAACATACTTTCGATAATACCATTATACAGATAGTGACGACTTACGTGGACGGTTTTCATGGTGTTACGGTGTAACCAGATCTGATTCTCGGGTTCAAAAAGGGCCTGGGTGTTTGTGTTGTTTCTGATTCCACATTACAAGTGCTTTAGCTGCTTTGGGATCAGAGAAATGTATGCGATGTTGTCCCTACATATGTATGTACGATATTTTTATATACATACAGGATATTTTTGCATCATGACAAAATCGGGATTATTTATGGCATCGTTTCTATTCCCAACCACTGCTCTTGTATTGATCCTTATAATATGATATGTTTGTATTGCTTATACTTGCGCTCAATGTGCTTGCACGTTCAGTACAATAGATTCAGAAATAAGAAAAGATTTAAAAATGTTCTAAAAAAATGGTTAATTTATAAGATGTTTTACTCAATAAATGAATTCTTTGATGAACGTTGACAATAAGACTACTATTTGACAATTACTGAATACTAAAATTACTAAAAGTCTTCTTTAAATTTGTATAATGGATTAATTAAATCTAAATTCAGAACAGAACAAATTTCTTTATATGATTATTGTACAATGTTTATTTTAACTGTTTTACTTTTTTTATTGTTTGCCTAAATCCAATAACAATTTACTTTTCGAATATATATCAATATTTAATTATAAAATTTGTACGCCAGAAATGGTTAATGTGATGAGATCTTATGTAATGTTATTGTGTCAACTTGTATACTTACATTATACAAATAAATAAATAAAGAAAATATTAAATAAATAAATAAATATAAATATGCAAGATTGTGACTCATTTAAGATTAATAATAGAGTAAGAAAATATTAAATAAATAAATAAATATAAATATGCAAGATTGTGACTCATTTAAGATTAATAATAGAGTAAGAAAATATTAACAGGTGAAAGGTAATTAATATTAATATGACTTGGCACATTCGAGCCAACCATTGCCAATCAACGATCTGTTCCGATGTGTGTGTGTGTGTGTATGTATGTACGTATGTGCGCGAATTAACCGGAAACGTTCGATCAGGCTTATCAATCTGCAAGTCACTCGAGTCGTTCAGGAAGTACCAACTTACAATGAATTTTGCTTAAATGATGATTATGTCAATTTTCTCATTCATTATATTGGCTTTAAATTTTTAATGGCATGATGAGAATGCCAATTCTTAACATACTTTCGATAATACCATTATACAGATAGTTACGGTGTAACCAGATCTGATTCTCGGGTTCAAAAAGGGCCTGGGTGTTTGTGTTGTTTCTGATTCCACATTACAAGTGCTTTAGCTGCTTTGGGATCAGAGAAATGTATGCGATGTTGTCCCTACATATGTATGTGTGTGTGTGTATGTGTGTGTGTGTGTGTGTGTTTGAGTGTGTGTGTGTGTGTGTGTGTGTGTGTGTGTGTGTGTGTGTGTGTGTGTGTGTGTGTGTGTGTGTGTGTGTGTGTGTGTGTGTGTGTGAGTGTGTGTGTGTGCGCGAACGCGCACGTACAGTGCAAAAAGCGGTTAGGTCAGTTACCCGCGAGCACACGAACGACGCTTGAAATAGTCATAGATCCAAAGTCTCTGTGTTACCTGGTCCGAAGGGAAGAAGTGCACCAATCTCCTTCCTACAGACGCATGCACTAATTCTACCGGACGGGAAACCATCACTACACTTGAAACCGGGTAACATATACCACCACTGATAACCCATTACATTGCATAATGATTTCTTGTGTTTACGCGAATACTACACATTTTAAATAAAAAGATTTTTTCGCGTTTTTCGCGTTTTCGGATGCTTTACAGCACCCGTGACCACGTCGTTCCATTACATTGCATTGTAAACAATATGCCTTTTATTTTTATTAACATTGAATAGTTTAAGCAGAAGTTCCAGTCTAAATGAAATAAGCAAGACGAATAATATAAGTATTTATTTAAATAACCAGACTACCCATTACAAACGAAGAAGCACCTGCCATGCAGCTACCACTTTTATTTTCTGACGCGTAGCGATTACTTTTAATCGGTTTCCGATAAAATAGTTTTCCTAGTTATCCTAGTGAGATTCTTTGAACTGTTTACATTTATGAATTTTTTTCAAGTTTCTTTAAAATTTTGTTAATGCTGTGTAAATATATATAGCCTAGTGGTTGGGTGATCGGAACTTCGAGTCAAGAGACCCGGGTTTGATCCTTGCCTTAAAAAATTAAATTGCGGCCATCTCTCATCGGATATTCGGGCCAAAAATACCAGTTGAAGGAGCAAGGTGTCCCGTTGGCGATCTGCTTGTTAATATTTTTGTTCATATTTGTAACAGCATATCACGATTCGCATTTTTTGATATAAGCCTGTGTAATATCCCTGAATTTTATTTTTTTTAAAAGTCACGATAGCCGAGTGGTTGTGTGGTCGGAATTTCGAGTCGAAAAATCCGACTTCAATCCCCAGGTGGCAGGCTCGTACCAATGGTATAGTTTTTCAAAAACTTATGTACGAATAATATCGTTGGCTTAGACATAACGACGGTGACGGCTCACCACCTGTAACGTTGTCCCGAAAAATCTTCGGTGGAAGGTGAGTCGAAGGGACTTAATTCAGACTAGACTAGACAGAGGTCTATTAAGGTCCATTAAGTCTCTAGGACAATTGTCCCTGAATTGGGAATTGCGTGAAGTGAAGAAGAACAAACATTGAAATCATCATCCTTTTTCCTTTCCTTTTCCTTGTCATCATTTTTCTTGAATTCAGATAACAATATGAAGAACGGCGCGACATATCATTACAGTTACTCACCAGACACTGGGAGCTCTCGCATTCTCTCTTGGAATGTTTCGAAGTAATCCCAGCTTCCGCACAAACAATTGATGCAGCCCACACGCAGCTGCAATCCGGTCTAAACACTCCTTATTATACATCACTGACATAAATATATCCTCCCACTAACCAAACTAAACTAAACCAACTCAATTACATTCGCTAATACATTAAAAAAAGTTTTTGGAAATACTACTAAATAATTTCTTTTCTCTTTAAAAGTCACGATGAACTAGTGACGGTGATCGGAATTCGAACCAAGAGATCCGAGCTCGATTCCCAGGTGGTAGGCTCGTACCAATGGATTTTTTTCGTTCAATTTATATCATTGCTTTTGACATAAAGACGGCGACTGGCTCACCACCTGTCACGACATTCCAATAAAATGTATTCTTTAGAAGGTAGGTCGAAAGTACGCAATTTTTTCTCTTTATTTCTTTTTATCTTTGAAAGATATTATGTTTAACCAGGAGTTGTCAAGAAAAAGTAATATCCCCAAGCTTAACATACGTACATTACAACGGCGGTCAAAGTATCATGCAAGGTCACAAGCCTCTATCCTATGGAAGGGTTTGCCATAATTGCCACGCTTCGCAAGCAATTTGACGATCGCAAATCCTTGCACTTCAGCCGCAGCTGCACCTCGTTGGTCTGTTGAATTTTGGTGTGGTATTTTTCGAGATGGCTACTCGAGTCGGTAGCCAACTGCATTTTCAAGTCTTTGTGGCTGAATATTTATGTATGTAAAATACATGTATGTAAGTATAGCCGTTAAATTGGCCATTAAGACCTTTACGTTGTTTCAAATAAGTTTCAGTGAAAGCTGAGTCATAAAGATTTTGTCTGATCCAATTTAAAAACTTACTTGTCACCTAGTAAAAGTTCATTACAGGACATAATTAAGATTTGCCAAAATTAATGCATTAATTTTTTTAAAAATTGGTAAACAAAATTTTTCTTTTCCATCTCATTCCATCATTTATCTTTCCCATCTTCCCATATATCCAAATAAGTTTCAATAAAATTTGGATTCACAAAGGGCTAAAATTTCGCATAAAAAGGTCATATACGTCAAAGAATATACGTCAACGAAAAATCCATAATTAAACCCAAAAAGGTGTCCCATATTACTCAACGCGTTGCTAATTGAGAGCTCCGGCGACGGCGAAACACTTTTTTCACTCATTAGATCGTCTCGATCCGTTATTATCAAGAGACCGTACTTTTTTTTCTGTATATTATCAAATCACATCCTTTCAAATTGTTGTATTTACGGAGTTCCTTCGTCTGTTTCAACTTCCTTAGAGGGACCTCATATAAAACGGTGCTAAATTAAAAAATGACAATCGGTAAATGTAATCGATTGCTTATGTCCGTTATTAGTGACTTGATTTTGAAATCATTTAAAATAAGAACATACATTCGTTTATCGATAGTAATTTTTTAATGTACCAACGTTGCGTAATAAGGTTGCGATATCGGAGAAAAAACAGGTGAAAGAAACATTGTAAGTGGTCCTTTTTATGGTCGTTCTTTTTTAGGACGGTACAAACGTAGACATTATTTTCTAGTACTAAATAACTTGAGAGTTATAATTCGGCTTATTCCCAGAGATTGCGGACATTAACGTATTAAAATAAACAGCTAGTGCTTTAAACTTAAAGTCTTGACAAGCTAATAACATTTCAGACACAAAATCATTATAAATTGTAGCTTATGTGTTATTTTGATATGATGGAAAATATTCCCATAAAGGACAAGACCTTACTCTGATCTGAACTGCAGGCAATTATGTATGTATGTGATGAAATTAATGAAAAAAGTAGGACCTCGTAGCCGAGTTGTAGTGACCTTGGCTTCGAAGGTTTGGATTGAGGATTCGAATCCCGCTAGTGGCAAACATTTGTGTGAAGTATATGAATATTTATACTCGAGGCATGGACATTGATATGAGCTATATCACTGCAAAGTTTCATCAAAATTCTTTCCGTAGTTTTTGCATGAAAGAGTAACAACATCCATCCGTGCTCACAAACTTTCGCATGTTTAATATTAGTAGGATAGGAGAGTGTATTGTAGAGTCTGCTCGCAATTTTTCCGAGAATTTTATCAATACTTCCCCGAAATCAAAAGAAGGGGTCCAGTCGGACCCTTTCGTTTCGAGGAGAAAAAAGCTGCCTCTCCAGCTACTACTAAACGAAAACACAAAATGCGTTAACATTGACAACTACTTTATTTAATTTGAAAGTTTTAAGTTACTTAATTGAATTTCATAACAATATTTTTTTTAAGTAAATAGATAAAAAGGACTAAACTCACGGCCCATCTACGTAGATCTGTAGAAAGGCCAGGTTAAGAAGAAGAAACGAAAAAATTCGTTGCATGCTTGAAAGATCGTATCACTAAAATATATTCGTTTAGGCTCAATTGAGGTCTATAAGTTACGATATCCAAGTGGTTAGGTTATCGAAAATCGAGTCAAAAGACCCTGAGTTCGATCCCCAAGTGGTAGACTCGTACCAATGTGTTTTTTCAAAAATTGGACAGTCGACGGCGGCAGGCTCTCGCGATATTCCAATGAATGTTTTAGGTGGAAGTTGGGTCCAAGGACTTAATCGAATGGACCTCTGTCTACCCCAATATTGGAAATATCGTGAAGATATAACGTAAGTTTCGAAGTAACTTATTGGTTAGCCTTGCTCGGAATTTAAAGTCAAGTGGCGATAACGACGATTCTACGGGAAGATTTTATAGCACTATGTGGAACTGAACTCCACTAAATGACCTTGCGGTGTAGTCAGGTAACACATCAGTAATTCTATCGATCACCTACAAAGGTCTCACTGATCTAATTTTAGATACGCCCTTCAAATCACCATTTCTATTACCAAGAATAAATATTTTCCCTCGACGATTTACAACAATAACTAGAATGTTGTTGGGAACGCATCGATTTAATGAATAACTTAAATTCCTGGAGAATTAAGTTATTTATATAAATTAGGTTGAAATCGAAGCTCGTTAGTTATATATCTTGATCACCGACTATTTTAATATAACCCAAAGGAGAAAGGTATTAAATTTTTTATATATTTTGTATGTGCATAATGAGACACATTTTCAATTAAGATAGGAATACAGATTCAGTGCAGATAGGAATTCCCGTGGGTGTCATAAGAGTCGACTAAGGCAAAAGCTTTGCAAATGCAATTGACTATCGACAGAAGCCGAGATAGACATCTCAAAAAACACGAGACAAAAATTCAGTTGACTGTTGTCGAGCAACAGAGTCCAAGATGCAACGGGTCTGGTACTATGCGATGGAAAATCCGCTTGCCAAGGCGATAATGGCAGACCCTACCGTACCGAAGAGGCCTGTGACAGATGACATTACAAAAGAAAATTTATAGGCCGTTATGGTGATATGATGAATACTTATCATTAAGCCATGATAGCCGAGTGGTTGTATGATCGGAATTCGAGTCGAGAGACCAGAATTCGATCCTCGGTTAGCAGGCTCGTTCTCATGGGTTTTTTCAAAAAGCTTTGTACGATTCATATCGTGAACTTGGACATAAAGACGGTGATGGGCTTACCACTTGTCACGTTGTCCCAAAATATCTTCGGTGGAAGGGGGTCGAAAGTAATTAATTGTCTAGACCTCAGTATTGGAAAATTGTGAATGGTTGTGTGACAACGTCTAAGCCTTCACTTTGGAAGCTTGCTAGTGGTTGATAATTCACGAAACAGCAACATGCTACATCACGCTATCGAAGTTCTTGCGATTATACTCATATATGCGGGTATCTATGGAACACTGACGAAGGAGACGTGCCCCCAGGTCACAAACATCCAATCTGACGGGTAGTTACCCTTATCTTGCTATAAACCGCTATAGCCTCATTGAAATTTTATGAAATTATAAGTATTTCTTCTTAATTAATATCTACGATATCCATGTTGTTGGGTAATTGGAATTCGTCAGGCCAGGCACACGACCTGTCACGTTGTCCCGAAAATGTCTTCGGTGAAAGGTGGATGGGAAGGACATCTATTATGTCCATTATTAGACCTCTGTATTAGAGATGTGTAGACATGTATTAGACCTCTCTCTACTCCAGCATTTCCAATGCGTGAAGTTATTTTGGTACATACATTTTTACATATATACACTTTTAAAATTAAAATTCTGTAGCGGACTCGAAAAACCTAGTTCGAATTTTATTATTGTATTTATTAAACGCATATTTTTAAAAGTCACGATAGCCGAGTGGTTGAGTGGTCGGAATTCGAGTCAATAGACCCGAGTTCGATCCCCAGTTGTTAGGCTCGTACCAATGGGTTTTTCAAAACTTATGTACGAATATCGTTGGCTTGGACATCAAGACGGCGACGGGCTCACCACCTGTCACGTTGTCCCAAAAATATCTTCGGTGGAAGGTGGGTCGAAGGACTTAATTGTCTAGACTCGACCTCTGTCTACCCCTGTATTGGGAATTGCGTGAAGATATTTTTTTTCATATTTCTTAAATCCAACATTCCTTTTAATTCACTTCTTTTATTAGAGTTTTCAGTTTCAGACACGATATGTATAATTTTTCGATTTCTATATATATCGAGGAAGCCACTTTATGAACCTTCCCGAATATTTATTACTGCAGGGGAAAGTAATATTGGACGTTGGGATGAGAGGTATTACGCGTCATTTATGGGCGATAAAGGAAGATCACGTGTTGAACATTAATGGCGCCACGTCGACGTGTTACTATTTACTCTAATGATTTTAATCCTTCCATTAGACTATTGAACTGAAGCATGATAATCGCATATCTCCTTATAGTGTATTAAACAGAGTCACGATAGCCGAGAGATTGGGTGGTCGGAATTCGAATGAAGACACCTGAGTTCTATCCCCAGGGGGTATTGATTGATGAGTACCAATGAGTTTTTCAAAACTTATGTACAATTTATATCGTTGGTTTGGTCTTTAGACGACCACAGGCTACCGCCACCTATCACGTTGTACTAAAAAAAAGTCTTCAGCGAAAGGTTGGTCGACAGACCTTAATACTACATAAATTAATACATACATAGATAGGAGATCCCACCACATACATTACTCTAATCCCAAAGTATCAGAAAGGCACCACAACCATCCAGACCCGAGACAATGTAGGTAAAGTGGTTCTATCTTGACCCGATAATCGAACCTCGGACCTCAGACACCATGGTTACGAGATCGAGTCCATGGAGATATATGAAGTATGATTATAGAATTGAACTTAGAACATCGAATTAAAACTTATGTTACAGTGTAAGATGTTGCTTGCCATTACACTAGACACTATGTTTTCACTACATTGATACATTCAATAGGACCGCTAGCAGATATACAAAATGTCGTCGTAAAGGATCGATTAGATAGACGCGGAGCATCAAATGGATTACTTTTCAAATACAATGTTTCGGATTTAAGTGAACGAGCTACGCGCAATCAATTTAAAACTACATATAAATCGTTGTCCACTGTAAAATGTACATTTATTCCATGGTACGCTAGTGGAAAATTCCAGGAATAACTGACAATAGAAAAGAAAATAAAAAGTAGTTAACATAATTACTTCATACCATTCCCAATACTGGGGTAGACTTACACAATCAAGGGACAATTAAGTCTTTTCGACCCACTTGAACGTGACTAGTGGTGAGCCAGTCGCCGTCATCCAAGCCAACGTTATGAATCGTACATCGGGATCGAACTCGGATCTCTCGACCCAAATTCTGACCACCCAACCACTCCGCTATCGTGACTAGATAAATCTATAACTCGACGAAAATAATTTTGAGCATATACTTATTGATGTTCTGAATATAAGTGACATAAATTAAATTTAATAATCGCTGTTAAATTTTTACGTAGCTCCGCCATAATTTAAATTGTAAGCATTCAGTTAATGTTCATCGTTTACTGCAGCGATTGTCATAAGGGCATACCGCGCGAATGCTTTTATATCCTAAATGGCATCATTTAAACAACATTACAGTGCGATTCACTTCCCTCCAGTCAAGCGGAGAAAGAATTCACGAAGGGTAAACAGCGATTGCAAAGGTTTCTGGTGTTTAACGACATATTGATGGGCCCGATACTCAAATCTATTTCATGATTGTAATAAAAAAAATCTAAGAAATACTTAAGCATTAAAGCACAGACTTGGGGAGGTCCTTTAAAAAGTCACGATAACCGATTTTTGGGTGATCGGAATTCGATTCAAGTGACCCAAGTTCGATCCCCAGTTGGCAGGCTCCTACCAATGGGTTTTTTATAAATTTATGTACCATTTACATCGTTGATTTGGACATAAATATGGCGAGAGGCGTACCATCAGTCATATAGTCCCGAAAAAGTCTTCGGTTAAAGGGATTGAAATTTTAGACCTCCGTCTATTCACGTTCTGAGAATGTCGTGAAGAGGCCCGTAAAAGCCGGTAGTCTTGATACAGATAATGAGTACAATGTGTGTAATTATTGGAAACTATTAAACGTCCAATTCGTCTCTTGTGATTCAATATGTATGTACCGGGTAGTGTCTGTCAAGAAATCACTTTTATTTATTTTAATATGTCGATCAATTCTCCTACAACTACTGTCGTGTGTATGTAGATTATTGTAACACAACTAGGTTCAAATTTAAAAAAAATCAGTGTGTGTGTCTGTGTGTGTGTGTGTGTGTGTGTGTGTGTGTGTGTGTGTGTGTGTGTGTGTGTGTGTGTGTGTGTGTGTGTGTGTCTGTGTGTGTGTGTGTGTGTGTGTGTGTGTGTGTGTGTGTGTGTGTGTGTGTGTGTGTGTGTGTGTGTGTGTGTCTGTGTGTGTGTGTGTGTGTGTGTGTGTGTGTGTGTGTGTGTGTGTGTGTGTGTGTGTGTGTGTGTGTGTGTGTGTGTGTGTGTGTGTGTGTGTGTGTGTGTGTGTCTGTGTGTGTGTGTGTGTGTGTGTGTGTGTGTGTGTGTGTGTGTGTGTGTGTGTGTGTGTGTGTGTGTGTGTGTGTGTGTGTGTGTGTGTGTGTGTGTGTGTTTGTGTGTGTGTTATAGAATTGAACTTAGAACATCAATTAAAACTTATGTTACAGTGTAAGATGTTGCTTGCCATTACACTAGACACTATGTTTTCACTACATTGATACATTCAATAGGACCGCTAGCAGATATACAAAATGTCGTCGTAAAGGATCGATTAGATAGACGCGGAGCATCAAATGGATTACTTTTCAAATACAATGTTTCGGATTTAAGTGAACGAGCTACGCGCAATCAATTTAAAACTACATATAAATCGTTGTCCACTGTAAAATGTACATTTATTCCATGGTACGCTAGTGGAAAATTCCAGGAATAACTGACAATAGAAAAGAAAATAAAAAGTAGTTAACATAATTACTTCATACCATTCCCAATACTGGGGTAGACTTACACAATCAAGGGACAATTAAGTCTTTTCGACCCACTTGAACGTGACTAGTGGTGAGCCAGTCGCCGTCATCCAAGCCAACGTTATGAATCGTACATCGGGATCGAACTCGGATCTCTCGACCCAAATTCTGACCACCCAACCACTCCGCTATCGTGACTAGATAAATCTATAACTCGACGAAAATAATTTTGAGCATATACTTATTGATGTTCTGAATATAAGTGACATAAATTAAATTTAATAATCGCTGTTAAATTTCTTACGTAGCTCCCGCCATAATTTAAATTGTAAGCATTCCAGTTAATGTTCATCGTTTACTGCAGCGATTGTCATAAGGGCATACCGCGCGAATGCTTTTATATCCTAAATGGCATCATTTAAACAACATTACAGTGCGATTCACTTCCCTCCAGTCAAGCGGAGAAAGAATTCACGAAGGGTAAACAGCGATTGCAAAGGTTTCTGGTGTTTAACGACATATTGATGGGCCCGATACTCAAATCTATTTCATGATTGTAATAAAAAAAATCTAAGAAATACTTAAGCATTAAAGCACAGACTTGGGGAGGTCCTTTAAAAAGTCACGATAACCGATTTTTGGGTGATCGGAATTCGATTCAAGTGACCCAAGTTCGATCCCCAGTTGGCAGGCTCCTACCAATGGGTTTTTTATAAATTTATGTACCATTTACATCGTTGATTTGGACATAAATATGGCGAGAGGCGTACCATCAGTCATATTGTCCCGAAAAAAGTCTTCGGTAAAGGGATTGAAATTTTAGACCTCCGTCTATTCACGTTCTGAGAATGTCGTGAAGAGGCCCGTAAAAGCCGGTAGTCTTGATACAGATAATGAGTACAATGTGTGTAATTATTGGAAACTATTAAACGTCCAATTCGTCTCTTGTGATTCAATATGTATGTACCGGGTAGTGTCTGTGAAGAAATCACTTTTATTTATTTTAATATGTCGATCAATTCTCCTACAACTACTGTCGTGTGTATGTAGATTATTGTAACACAACTAGGTTCAAATTAAAAAAATCAGTGTGTGTGTCTGTGTGTGTGTGTGTGTGTGTGTTTGTGTGTGTGTGTGTGTGTGTGTCTGTGTGTGTGTGTGTGTGTGTGTGTTCGTGTGTGTGTGTGTGTGTGTGTGTGTGTTCGTGTGTGTGTGTGTGTGTGTGTGTGTGTGTGTGTGTGTGTGTGTGTGTGTGTGTGTGTGTGTGTGTGTGTGTGTGTGTGTGTGTGTGTGTGTGTGTGTTTGTGTGTGTGTGTATGTGTGTGTGTGTATGTGTGTGTGTGTGTGTGTGTGTGTGTGTGTGTGTGTGTGTGTGTGTGTGTGTGTGTGTGTGTGTGTGTGTCTGTGTGTGTGTGTGTGTTGTGTGTGTGTGTGTTTCCTGTTCTATTTGCTATAAATAGCTGGGGAGCGATCACCTCATTCCCACGGGTTACTGTCATTAATATATCTATTAAAGTTATAATAACCCTCCTTATAAAGTTATTCTTTAATAAATTTCTTACACCTGTTAATACACATGAACATGGAAAAATATGTCCTTTCTTCTTTTACTTAATATGCTTATGTATGTATGCTATCAAATGTAGTAGTTTTATGTTTTTTTTTTTGACTGTAGAATGACTTATACACACACCACTTAATTCCATCTCATTTCGTGGGTATGGTATGTATATACATCGTTAGCGTACATATCCCATAAAAAGTTAACTATTCACCCCATTAAAGGAGCAAAAAGCTCTTTATTTCATTCTTGCGCCTCAAGTTTCCCTCGAGTCGATACCCATTTGTCATAAACTCGGCGGCACGCAATTGTTTTCAAAACTGTAACAAAATTGACAATTAACTGAAGTATTTAATTGGAGAAATATTTCCAAGTGCTACATTTACGTAGGTTTGAAATAATAATGAAAAAATGTTTTATTTATTTATTTATCTTCACGCGATGTCTCCGGCGATATAGCTAGAGGGGATGGGCTTTTTGCTAACATAATTTTAGCTAACACTATCTTAAAAAGTGGATCTCAGCCAAACTTGATCCCTTCTATTAAGCGGTAAAAGGAGGTTGATACACAATGTAACATAAATAACATAAATATCTTCACGCAATTCCCAATACAGGGGTAGATAGTGGTCTAGGATAGACAATTAAGTCCCTTCGATCCACCTTCCACCGAAGATATTTTCGAGACAACGTGACAGGTTAACGCTATAATTCGTACATAAGTTTTTGAAAAATCCTTTGGTACGAGCCTGCCACGTGGGTATCGAACTCGGGTCTCTCGACTCGAAATTCCGACCACCCAACCACTCGGCTATCGTGACTGTAAACAATGGAACAGGATCTCTTTTAATGATAATAATTTATTTATTTCTCAGCACAATGTGCACAATGAAATATATTAAAGGTAGAGTAAAATATGCCTTTCGAACATACTGTGGGAGACTGCGGCATTAACTATAGAATATCTTCACTCCGTTCCTAATGATGGGGTAGATAGCTAACTTCTTTCGACCCACCTTCCATCGAAGACATTTAAGGGAACAATGTGTGAGCCTTGCGCCGTATATATGCCCAAGCCAATGATATGAATAAAACATAAACTCCGTGGACGAGTGGCGTAAACATCGGTTTTCAAGGTGCCGCCATCACCAGGTCTCGGGTTCGATTCCCTGTCGGGTCAGTGTAGAGGTAAAAACGACTTTTTCTACATTTTCTCAGAGCTGAGTGTTTGGGGTGCTTTCGTTGTTTCCGATTCCCATACCACAAGTGTTTTAGTATATTACATTGGGATCGGAGCAATGTATTTGATGTTGCCCCTATCTATATATGTATAAGTTTTTGAAATAACTCATTGGTACGAGTCTACCACCTGGGCATCTAATTCTGGCCTTTTGACTAGATTATTATTTAATTTTAATGGTGAGAGGGAAGTGGGGACTAATAATAAGTTCAACAGGTGATAAGTAACTACGAGCGCTACACTAGCAAAATCCCGACAAAGAATCATTATGCTTCGTCGATCCTCTTGCCAAGCATGGAGATTATGGCTTTTCCTACTTAAAAGAGCGGAAAAGTCCTGCAATGGACTTTCTCAGGCCGTTAAGGTAGTACGAGAATAACATGTTTTAAAAATTTAAATTTAATTGTTACAGGAAATTCATTCCTCTGCACATCATCGAAGAAGACAGTTACGAAAAAGACGTCTTGTTTTACGTCAACCTAGGTGTCCCGGAGCTGATGGGCGGTATGAACTGCAACATTTCCTCTATTCTCTTGTCTCTGATGCACGCATGGAGAAATAGAAAAGCATTAAGCAATTTGGCTATACCAGTCAAAATCCAACACCGTATTTGAGTAGAGTCTTACTTAATTAATTATTTTTTTCAAATTTATTATTTATGCACAATATACTAAATAACATACCAAAGTTCTAAAATTATATTTTTGTTATGTAAAGTACATCCTATTGCATGAATTTTGAAATTCCTTTTTAAAATTAAATATTCTATTGAGTTTTTTTTTGCGTGATCTAGTGTTGACGAAAAAATTATAAAACGAAGATCATTTATTTTCAAACATGGTTTCCAATGTCCGATGAGGAAAAGTTATTTTATAAATTACTTTATAAGTTTTTAAAGAAAAGATTAAAAGAAGTACGATTGGGGTGACGTAGTCATTGTGACAAAACCCTATTAAATTAATAAAAAGAAAAAAAAATGGTTCCCACATATAAGTACTAAAAAAATATCTTCACGCCATTCCCCATACAGGGGTAAACAGAGGGTTAGTTTAGACAATTAAGCCCCTTCAACTCACCTTCCACCAAAGACACTTTTCAGGACAACGTGACAGGTGGTGAATCCGACATAAGTTTTGGAACATGTAGCGTACATTGTATCATTGTATGTACCGTACATTGTATCATTGGTATGAGCCGGTCACCTGGGGATCGAACTCGGGTCTCCTGACTCGAAATCCGATCACCCAACCACCCAAGTATTAAACAGATATATACGAAATCATTTGTTTGTATAACACATACATATATTCCTATCACTAACATTGCCTCTTGCGGTATTTAAACTTGCAAACTTTATAGATAGTGTCACAACCAACTAGACTATCAACAAGCGTAGCTCGTTGTCAGCTGTCTAAAGTTCAGTTTCCAGGAGAAACCAAAACTATTGCGGCCACTTCTCGATCTTATTTAAAAAATTTTTATCAACATAAGAGTTATATAGTTTTGTCAAATGTGAAAGGAGATAGGTTTCTTTAAGATTCGGAAAATAATTGGGCAATAGCCAATAACGTATAATATTTTCTAAAATTATCAAATATTCAAGGAAAAAAGTTTTTGTTATATGATTTATAGTGTGACACATGTTTTAACGATCTTTTTTCTTACGTAATCCATTTAACGTATTTTTGTATGTGTCGTAGACTACTTGTATTCTCGAGCATCTTGAGTTATTGCTTTCAATATGTTTTATATTTTTTTATATTTTTTCAATATGTTTTATTGCTTTCAATATGTTTTATTTTTTTAATAACATAACTCATATATAGTTATATGTACAACACTTTTTCTCCAAATGTGAATCTCACCGGCAATTTGCACCCCTTCAGTATATTAACGAGGATCTTCAATAAAATAATTATCCAACCAAATTTAGAATTGATTGGTCACGAATATTGCGAGGGTAACATCTCTGCTCTCATACACAGACATAATAAGTGTGATATAACCTTTCAAAAGTCTATAAAACTTTTAACAAATGTTCTTACTTTTGAACTGTATTTATATAAACTGATAATGAAGATAATATGTTTTCTGAGATACATTTCTGAGATACATTCCTTTTACTTTGGTTGACAAAGTCATGGCACTTTATCGTTAGTTTCGGGTTTATAATCTTAACTTAGTAAGCATTATTTAAAAAAAATAACCAAAAGCCAAATAGCCTTTATCTCATTTCGGCCCCTAATACAAAAATTAAGGTCCACTAATCATGTTTTAGATCTCTCCCGCAAGAACAGTAGATTTTCCGAGATAAAACGTATCAGTTTGAATTATACACTTCTAAATTATTAGCGTGCCAAATCTTATCCATATCTACTCAGACTCCCACTTATTGAGGCATTCAGCCACTAGGAATTTTCCCACGCATTTAATACAAATTCTCTTTTTATTTTAAATTATATATATTAACAACTTTTATTTAAATAAATAATATCTTTTTATGTATGTTGTATTGTTGGTTTAGATGCTAATGCGGCGACTGGCAAGACTCACTTGTCAAATTGTCGCAAAATAAATGACAAATTTGTCCAAACTGTACAGTATTGGGAATTGTGAAACGAAAAATATATTAAATTTGAACTACAATTCTTCTTCAGTCTACGAGCGTGTAAGTCCTGTTATGTGCTCACCAGGCTATTCAAATAGGTAAAGAGCGCAGTATTTGTATACGGCATTACAGATGCTGTTCTCGATCTAGACGATGTCAGATTTGGAGTCTATAAAGTTGCGTGAATTTTCGTATCGGGTTCTTTGCTAAAGCCTCTTAAGTCAGTATTTATTTTGTAATTCGTTTTGTTGACATAATTTACCATTAACTCCTGTCTTTCTATATAATACAGTTCATTAAATTCATTTCTCACAAGTTCTATTTATAGCACACAGCTGTTCATTTTAGTTTTAATGAGTAATATTTATATATTTTATACTTTAACATATTTTGTTTAAAAATGTATTTGACAATTTTTACGTATGTATGTGTATTTATACTTTTATTTTTTGTATTTTTATTCCTATCTAATTTACTTTTATTCTTCTCCTCTTGTCTTTTTGCTGTCACTTGATGGATGATTCTTCTATATTTCTATCAAGTAAGAGTTGGTTCTTGAAGTAGAGTATTGACTAGTTTGATCTACATTTTGTGTGTTTATTTTTACCATGTTTAATTTTAACTGTGCAATATTATTTCATGAACTACGCTTTCCGCTTAAAAATATTATATAAAATGTATATGTAGGTATCAAAAGTTTGACGCTTGGATGTTGCTATGAATTGTAGCATACAAATACATCTGTATAATTTACATAGCTTTTTATCATTTCTGTAGTCATTTTCTCAGTTTCATGAATAGTGTATACAAATGTATTGAAATTTGAAGGAATGAAATGCTTGATAATATTGATGGTAAATTGATATCTGATTGTAAAATGTATAGTTTAAATAATGTATATATATAAATTTATTAGAATGTCCATAATGTAAATAATGTTACTGGTAGCGTATTCTGAGTACACTCACTTGTCCTCGTTTTCTCTGATTAAGTAGATTGGCCTTGAGACAATTGCGGTGAGTAAAAGTTATTAGACTTCCGAGAAAGAAAAAACAATCCGGGAAAATCGATATCGAGTGTCTATACGTGGTGCACTTAATAGTTATTGAGTGGACGTATGGAAGTTTCTAGCCAGTGTCATTTATTTTTATAATCGTTTAATGTTACTTTTATAAATAAATGATATAGGATAGATTCTAGATTAGCACAAAATATCTCGAAACAATGTTAAATAAATATAATTGAATATGAATTGTCAGTAATTAAAAATATTTTAATACCTTATTTATTTGATATCTTTTGTTTTCTTCAAAATTTACATCATATTATTTTTTACATACTTATATTATTAAAATGTATAAAGTTTATTAATTTGATACTGTATTATAGATCTTTAAAATCACTTAACCGCAAATCGTGACACGAGTTTTTCGAAGCTCATTATTTGTTTATATAACATATTTATAAAATAATATTTTAATATTAAAAACCAAAAAATATAATGTAATATAACAGAAAAATGATACAGGTAAGTAATGCAAACGATTTAAAATTTGTTTGTATCTATCTAGAAACTCAACACACTTCTCGTGGGCATGAAGCCGAGCACCTGGTGACGCTGCCGGAGGATGAGGCAGTCGTTGCCATGATGGGCTTGCCGCGCGCTGGTGAGATCACCAGAGCGCAGCTAAGGGTTAAGGAGAGTAAGGAATTTAAGGTGAGTTTTGACATTTCCTAACTTTTATACAGCATGAATGTAAACCAGAACGCATTAATGCAGAAATTATCATCTTTTTCGTCTCGTGCGTGACATTTTTGAGATGGCGATCCCATCATGATATTTAGAAAGTATTGCGTTTGGCAGTTCTTTTCTTAAAAAATGTCTTCCTTTAAGTAATTATCAAATATCCACAAGCTATCGTATTTGACATAAGAAATTAAAATTAACAATAAAAATTCTAAAGAGAAATCACGATATACGAGCAGTTCCGATCACCTGATCGGAATTCGAGTCAAGAGACCCGAGTTCGATCGCCAGGAGGGTCGTGCTGATGAGTTTTTTAAAGCTTATCTACAATTAATGTCACTGGCTTGGACAGAAAGTGACGACAGGCTCAGCATGTGTGTCGTGGTCCCAAAAATAATCTCCGATGAAGTATGTCAAAAGGACTAAGATGCCTAGACCTCTGCCAACTCTTTTTATAGGGAAAAGTTTGACTAATTAACGTTTTTTTTTTTCAGAACACTGTAGATAAATTAGTACAAAGGGCGAACGCCTCGATTATAATAGGAACGTCTTCTTGGAAAGAACAGTTCACAGAAGCCATTACAGCGAGTTCAGGTATTAAGACATTTTATTCAATAAGGTGAGTCATCTGCGACCTTATTTTTAATGTAATAATATTTGCAGGTTCAGATGACCCAGAGGAGTCACCTTCGTGTTCCGACTATGTACTGCATATCCTGACCTTGTTCTGGAAAATCATTTTCGCTTTTGTCCCTCCGACTGGTATGTGGCCAATAATCTGTTACCTCCCATTTTTTTCAGTTATTCGGCACAAGTAAATCATGCTTAAGTAATTAAGAAACATCAACTAGCTTTCGTAAGTCACCTGTTCGAGTTTATTAATATAATTGACAAAAAAATAACCCAGATCAGGATTGCCACGTCACCACCATGAAACCTGTTAATTATAATTTCAAATGCAGAATAAACGTGTAGAAAAGGAGACTGATTTTTAGGAACACGCCGCAATTTTATTATAATGCTCTCAAAGATAAAAATATATACATTAGCTTTTATACACTTCGGTACGATAACAAGGTGGATTAGTCAGCTACTCTATATAAGATAACCTATAAGAATAATTCAGAAATGAATTATTAATCATAATAATTGATACCAGATCTTTATTTTTCTTAATCAAAAGTTTAATTAAAAGTCACAGTAGCCGAGTGGTTGGATAATCGAAATTCGAGTCAAGAGACCCGAGTTCGATTTACGGACCATCGCTGTGTTGGAGACATCTAGAAAATTTAAGCAATGGCCTCTACAATTCTGTAGGATATTGCGAATGAAGGTGAATGAGGCACCATGTCATTGTTTTTATAACATTTTTATAAAATATCACGATAGCCGAGTGGTTGGGCGGTCGGAATTTCGAGTCAAGAGACCCGAGTTCGATCCTTAAGTGGCCGTACCAATGGGTTTTTCTAAAAACTTATGTACTAATTATATCGTTGGCTTGGACATAAAGACGGCGACGCGCTCACCACCTGTCACGTTGTCGCGAAAATATCTTCGGTGGAAGGTGGGTCGAAGGGACTTAAATGTCTAGACTAGACCTGTGTCTACCCCTGTATTGGGAATTGCGTGAAGATATTTATTTATTTATTTTTGTGTACGAATAATATCGTTGGCTTGGACATAAAGACGGCGACGGACTCACCACCAGTCACGTTGTCCCGAAAATATCTTCGGTGGAAGGTGGGTCGAAGGGACTTAATTGTCTAGACTAGCCCTCTGTCTACCCCTGTTTTGGGAACTGCGTGAAGATATTTATTTATTATTATTTTATTTATTTTATAACTTTTTTTACATGCTACAGCAATCTGATATATTTTTTAATGTGCAAATATTTATATAATTTTCTTTCTATAGAAATATAATGGACGATGTGATGCTGAATGTTTAATATGTTTACGCAGACATTGGCGGAGGTTACGTATGTTTTGTGGTGTCGATCGTTTGCATCGGAGTGGTGACTGCGGTGATCGGTGACGTTGCTTCGCACTTCGGCTGTACATTGGGTATCAAAGACTCAGTTACTGCCATAGTGTTTGTCGCTTTGGGGACTAGTATACCAGGTAACCATTTTTTATACATCAAGAAACTTTTTTGTGAAATGTTATTACAATAAATATTTTAGTCCAGTCATAGTTTTCTTCGACCGAACTGTAATTCATCAGCTTTCTCTTCGGTCACGATAGCCGAGTTGTTGGGTGGTCGGAATTTCGAGTCGAGAGACCCGAGTTCGATCCCCAGGTGGCAGTACCAATGAGTTTTTCAAAAACTTATGTACGAATTTCATCGTTGGCTTGGACATAAAGACGGCGACGGACTCACCACCAGTCACGTTGTCCCGAAAATATCTTCGGTGGAAGGTGGGTCAAAGGACTTAATTGTCTAGACTTGACCTCTGTCGAAATTTACCATTTAAAAGAATTTCTTCAAAATGTATCAACATAATGATAAATTTATCGAATGAATTTCGAGTCGTCTTTGTCAACATTGTCCTTACTTACTTGCTTACTTATCTTCACGCACAATCCCTAGCGGGGTAAGCCAGAGAGAACAGATCGTCAAGTGTCACGATCCCTGCATACATCTTTCGCTTCTTTCAGATTCATACATGCACGTCTTCATACATGCTTCTTCTTCATACATGCACGTCTAGGTATCCGATTGCTCTTGACCCTCCCCTCTTCGAGTTATTTGCTAACATGGTCGATACTTGGTCACATGTCAAAAAAAAATATCTTCACGCAATTCCCAATACAGGGGTAGACAGAGGTCAAGTCTAGACAATTAAGTCCCTTTGACCCACCTTCCACCGAAGATATTTTCGGGACAACGTGACAGGTGGTGAGCCTGTCGCCGTCTTTATGTCCAAGCCAACGATGAAATTCGTACATAAGTTTTTGGAAAACTCATTGGTACTGCCACCTGGGGATCGAACTCGGGTCTCTCGACTCGAAATTCCGACCACCCAACAACTCGGCTATCGTGACTTATATTAATGACTCAATATTAATGACTCACATGTCAACATTGTCCATAACATTGTAAACAATATTGTCAGATACATTCGCCAGTAAAGTAGCAGCGATACAAGACAAGACCGCGGACGCATCCGTGGGCAACGTGACCGGATCGAACGCCGTCAACGTCTTCCTCGGCATCGGCGTGGCCTGGACCCTCGCCGCTATCGTGCACTGGACCCGCGGCGAAACGTTCCACGTCGAGCCCGGGAAGTAAGTCCCGAATCATATTCGAACAAAATTACGAGAATAAATATCAACCTAACATATACTCTTTAAATATGTACAAAAATATTTACACGCCATTCCGAATACAGGGGTAGACAAAGGATAAGACAAATAAAAATTAAGTCCTTCGGACCGACCTTCCACCGAAGATATTTTTGGGACAATGAAACAGGTGCTGAACCCTTCGCCGTATTATGTACAAGTCGACGATATAAATCGTCCGTACGTTTTTGAAAAAGGTCATTGGCGGTCTACCTAGGGATAGAACACAGGTCTCGTGACTAGAATTTCAATTACCCAACCACTCGGCTAGCGTCATTTTTGATACTCAACCAAGGGCTTAACGACCTACGTAGGTATGTGGCGAATACCGGTTTTCTACATGTCGCCAGCTCAGAGATCCAGGGTTCGATGCCCGGACGGGTTAGCTAGGTACACTTTTTCTACATTTTCTAGTGTCTGGGTGTTTATGGTACCTTCGTTGTTTCTGGTTCCATAAGACAACTGATTTAGCTACTTACTTCGGGATCAGAGCAATGTATGTGATGTTGTTTCTATCTAAGTATGTATCTATCTAACTATGTCCACCAATCTCTCGCGATGACAATTAAAATGATCTAGTAATTATTAAAATTAAATTAAAAAAAAGTAATTTCGTAACTATTGTAATAAATTAGTACATTAAATCGAAGCTTAAATCTTAAGTTAACTGCGTTTGGTTATTTAAAAAACGAGAGGAGGATAGAAGATGATTTAATTTATATTTTAAAAGAAATAATAAATTGGCCCCATTGCTGCCTAGTGTGGTTTGTGAGAAAATATATTGATAACATAAAATAATTAAGGTACAGTTCAATTAATAATTTCGGTAGCATTTAGCATGATTTGTGGATTAAAAACAATTCTCCCTTCACAGTCTTGCATTCAGCGTGACAATGTTCTGCTCTGAAGCTGCACTCGCAGTCCTGGTGTTGATCCTGAGGCGGAGGAAGTCCATTGGCGGAGAGCTCGGCGGACCCCGTTGCATGAAAATCGTAACTTCTATCTTCTTCTTCTCTCTATGGCTTGTTTATCTCGTCATGTCCGGTCTCGAAGCCTATGACGTAATTCAAGGGTTTTAGATCTTGTGTCAAACTGGGTAACTTGTTAGCGAAATTGATGATGTGTTCGAGAATTAATAAACTATTATACTTAAAGGGAAAAAATATATCGTGGTGTTTTTTTATAGATAATATTTTTCCTGTTTGATGTTATTAGTGTAAGAAAAGATCCTAACAGCCCATCGACTTGTTAACAGTAAGGTGTTGTGCTCAAATGTACAGGTTTAGAACTCTTTATAGTATTTCCACTTCCCTGTATCCCTTTTTCTCTTTTTCTTGTGTCTCCATTATTGGCGATTGTAGCCTTAAAGGCTGTGGTTTTAAAGGTCTAATTAGATTAGTTAATGAAATTATAAAAAAATGCGTAAGCTAAGAATTATAGAAGTTGTTATATTGAGATATATTTATTTACAGTTGATTTGTGAAATATTGTATTTTTTTGTAGGAAACGCCAAGATTTTGCAAACGCTTTAAACTGAACTAGACATTAAGCTAGATGTGGTTGAAATAAGATAAAAATATATAAGATCATAAATTCTAACATGTATTGTATCAAATTGAAATGGTTTCCACTTTAATTAAGCATGTTAATGAATAGATAGTGGTTATGCACGTAAACGATTATAATAGAAAAATTGTGCAATGGTGTATTTGATTACATATGAAAGGTTAGGGAAAGTATTTCTACTACAGAAACCTACTTCGACTTTGTAAGGTTTTACAGATACTATATAGACTTATTAAAGCTCATCAGAGTCTGGTCGGACAGATTATGTATATTTCTCATGCAAATGTGTTTCATTTTTGTCAATGGAGAATCTTTTGTTCCGCCCCAAATTGTATTTATAGTCGATAAATGTGTATAATTAACAACCCTCTGATATAGGAACACGTAACTCTTAAGCAAGCTGAAAATGAACATAAGTTAAATATTCAAGGAATTAAAGCAAAGAAACCTACATTTAATACGATTAGAATAAGCGTAGGAGTGGCTTTCGGCTTACTTCACTCGTGTTCATTTTATTTGACCTTCCATTTAAATGCAATTATTAGATAAATAGGTCAATCTACAATGTTTTTTTTCTATGTTTCATTCATTACAAATGTTTTTACTTACTTAAGGCTCTGTTTAAACAGAGCGTTAAGTAAGTAAAAATATTATTATGGACTTATGTCCATTGCCAGACTTGATCCTTTTCTTTAAGAGGAGTTGTCATAATCGCCACGCTTGGCAAACAGGTTGTCGATCGCAGTACCTCGCATCTCAGACACTGCTGACCGTCATCTTTCCTATTTCCTGATCTTAATTTTGGTCTGTTGCGACTATTCGGGCTGTTCCTCAGTCACGTCTTATGACGCCCGCGGGGAAAAAGGGGATGGTAAGTTGTTACGCAGATACCACAGGGATAAAACATATTCATTACTTCTTTTTTTCATTCCGTATCAGATGACCAGAGTTCGATCCCCAGGTTGTATGCTCGTATCTGTGTTTTCTTTTTTTCAAAAACTTATCTACGATTTATTTCGTTGGCATGAACATAAAGACGGCGACGGGCTCACCACCGGTCACGTTGTCCCGAAAATATCTTCCGAGAACGGTTGGTAGAAAGGACTTAATTGTCTAGACTAGACCTCTGTCTACACCTGTAATGGGAATAGCGTGAAGACATTTATTTATTCAATAAAAGGGCTTAATTCCACTTACACTTAGCAATAATTTAGAGCCATCTTATTTAGTTAACGCCTGTTAGTCCACAGGCAGGATCATAACACACTTAGTCTTTAAACATCTCGAGATGAAAATAAGGCCACGCGGCGTTCAAAGGATTATTGCTGTAACTTATTTCAGTTTTCTGGGTCGGGTATGCAGAGGAAAGTAGGTCATTCACTTTTATATTACTGAATATTAAGGAATGCTTGTCTATCTTAATAGTATTTGTTGTTAATGTTGCTGAGATGATTTTTTAGATGTTGTCTTTATTGTGGTTTTTTAAATTAGTTTTTCTCTAAAAAATTGTTAATATGTAACAGTTTTAATGATTCGTTATTTTTATATAAATGTTTATATAACCAGAGTTTAGGTCAACACAAATCGACACACATGATTAATAATTTTTGTGTTGTCAATTTATATAAAATATTTCTTTGTACTTTAAATTTTACCATAGATAATAAATAACAGATTTTATGACAGTTAATTAGACATGTACGTATAAATAAATCGAATATTCTTCATTGAAATAGCAATGAATTAGATATAATAAAGATAATACTGTAATGTATTTGTTCGGATAAGAATTAAATATATCCCTATCCAACTTTATTCGGATAGTTCCTCTTGCTTCGCCATTAAAGCTTCGATTTATCTACTTACTTCTAACGTCCGATCAATAACTTTTCCAAAATAATCGCTTGCATGGACTACTTCTAACTCAACTGAATCTTCAAATATCTATTGTCCCATATCATTCGATATAAGACACTTTGTACTGTCGATAACTTTTTTTCGTTCTTTAATATGTAACTTCCTGTATTCCGAATCGAACCACTTTCGGTTAATATGTTATACATTGTTAATTACGTATTGTTGTATTATAAGTGTATGATATCAATGTGAAATGATTTTCGACCGTGGTGTATTTAGTACAAAATTAAATAATATTTATATTCACTGTCTCTTTAATTACTCAAGACTTGGTAAGTCCGAAATGCCTTATGCCTTTACCTTACTGGTTGTTAAACGAGTTTTTATGATTGCGTTTATGGGGATAATTAAAGCTGTAGCCTTTCTGACATAATAACAAATATAAATAAAGAATACATTTATACAGTTCACAAACTGTTGAAGCAAAACATTTGGACGTATAAGATTCATAATCAGCGCTGCGGTATAATTTGAAAACTCGCTGATATCTCATTTGACAGTCCCTTGCAGATGATTATAATAAGCAGATGATTGTCAGAGGATTATAAGCCTTATAATATATAACGGTTACCTGGTTTGAGTGTAATGGTGGTGGTGGTGGTGCATACAGTGGAATAAGTGCATGCATCTGTGGGAGGGAGGGTGGTGCTCTTCTTTTCTTCGGACCAGGTAACATATACCTTTTTATATTTGCATGCGGAGGTTTGCGAAGTAATTTTTTCAATAACAACTTTACAATGAATTTCCGCAAAGTAACGCCTGAGTCAATTAACTATGTTTTTAATATTCTAAAAAACATAGTTTAAAATGTTGACAATAACAACATAAAAATAATTAAAACATATAATTAATTAATACATTAAAAGTAAAATGTAATATTTAAAACTTTTAAAATTGGGCTTTCAAATCTGAAAAATAGATGGTTCGCCATAATCTCCACACCTCGCAACTTACACACCGCCGTTCATCACCATTCTGAGAAATTTTGATCTGGTATTTTCTGACATAGTCATCGCTAGTCGCTATTTGTCGTTAGCCGATGACATTTTTAAGAACCCATTTGTCAGGTCTTACGTCTCCCACGGGAAGAAATGTATAATCTTACGCCGATACCTCACGGCAACCCCTTATCTTATCATCATAACAGTCAAATCATTATCAAAAGTCAACTACTGAACATAAGCAAAGGTTGCCATATAGAACAGGCCTGTGCCATCTGCATCCAACGACTCTACAATATAGTGTAAGTCGTCACGCCATACTGTGCCGGCTCGTCCTATGTCGTAGAGCTGCGGCGTAGGAGTATGCCTCACTCCTCCTTCCCGTGAGTGTCATACCAGGTTACTAAGAGAAAAGTCTTAAAATTTTTTGATTTGCGTTAGATGATTAAATTTCTGCCAAATCTTCGTTACGCAGAGGTTTCTGTCCTACTACATTATAAATAAGTAATAAAATAACAAAACAATCTCATGTTGAACGCAATAATACACCATCATCAGCAAAATATGGTATATATTTTGCTAATGATGGTGAAAAATATATACCATATTTTGCTGATGATGGTGAAATAATATTATTATATATTTGTTGAATGATTAGCTTACGCTAAACACTAGACAAGAATATAAGTGAGTATAACTGCAGTTACTTGGTAGTTTAAGTTCCAGTTACAACAGAACGGTTGACCTCACTGGGAGATATAACATGACAGTTAAAGTGATATAAAGCTTCATCATTTAGCTCAAAGTCAAATCCGTAGACGTAGCGCTTAAGTAAACGTGGTGGTATCTCGTGGGTGTCGTAAGAGATGACTAAGAGAAAAGCCTTGACAATATCAATGGCTACCGAAATTCGAATCAAAAGAACCGAGTTCGATCCCCAAATCTCGTACCAATGTGTTTTCTCTAAAACTTGTTTACTTTTTATGTCGTTGGCTTGGACACAAAGACGGCGACGGGCTCTCCACCTGCCACGTTTTCCCAAAAAATGTCTTTGGTGGAAGGCGGGTGGTGTCTAGACCTTGTCTACCCTTGTGTTGGGAATGTTGTGAAGATATTTATTTTTATGAAATATAGTCCAATTCTCGTGTAACTTCTAAGATTGCCTTGAAAAAGGGAACTCCGGTTTTTTTTTGATAAAACGCCTAAAATAATACTTTAAACCGAATAAAGAAAATAACTTCTAGTCACAACATTGTAAGAAATTGGTTTAGTAAATAATAGAATAAAAAAGGCAATTAGAACGAAAGCGCGTAATTAAATGTTAATGACCCCTGAAATCAGCGCAAATTGTAGCAATCAAACCTAATTTAAGGTTACGGTAGTATTTATCAAAGTCACCTCAAGTAAAGCCTTTTGTAACGGTGCCTTGACATGATCATCTATTACCGTCACCTTTGTGCTGAAAGCTCATAGAACAGTTTCGACCTGTTTTAATCTTTTTTATTTATAACCTTTTAACGTTTTAACCATTTTTAATCTTATATACCTGACCCTGATATGTATTCTTAGAAAAATTACCATAGAAATTTTTGTTCAGATAATAGATCTGACTTTATTTATTTATTTATCTTCACGCACAATCCCTGACAGGGTAGCCAGAGAACAGATCGCCAAGTGTCACGATCCCTACATACTTCTTTCGCTTCTTTCAGATTCATCATCTTCTTCATACATGCACGTCTAGGTATCCGAGTACTCTTGACTCTCCTCTCTTCGAGCAATTTGCTCACACGGTCTTCGAAAGTTAGTCTTGGTCTACCTCGACACCTTTTAATATTAACTTTCGCGCTATATATTTTCTTCACCATTCGGTCTTCACTCATTCGCTCAACGTGCCCAAACCATCGAAGCACGCCCTTATCCATTTTGAGACAAGGTCATCTTTCAAACCTGCCATATTGCGAATCTCTTCGTTTCGCTTTCGGTCGGCCATGGTAAGGCCGCACATTTTACGAAGAGATCGCATCTCCACTGCATTCAACCTGCTTCTATGCTTCTTTTGGCATACCCAGGTTTCGCTGCCATATAACAAAGTCGGTACCAACACTGCGTTATGTATTGCAAGGCGTGCACTTTTCACAACGCCTTGCCTTTTGATTAACGCAGTCAGGGCACCATTGACTTTGTTCCCGGCAGCGACACGCCTGTCCACATCTAACACATCTTCCATCCCGGCTAAACGCACTCCCCAAGTATACAATTTCATTCACCTGTAGATTCATTTTTAGATCTGACTTTGTTGTTTATAATTATAACTAACTTGAAATTATTCGATATTTTGTTTTATTAATTTAAAATTGACGAAGAAAGAACAAAGTATGACTCATGGATAAATCGAAGAAAACAGAGAAATGTCTAGAACTGGTGAATAAATTGGTCTCTCTGGGGGGATAGCTTTCAGTCGGGATGGAAGATGAGGTCATTGTTGGTATATTTGCATTAGTTAAAATGCAGGGTGTGAAAGCGTGCCATACAGTGTGCAAATATGACTTGGTTAAATGACAGCAACATCTAGACATGCCAGAAGAAAGACCAAATGGTATACAGACCGAATGGTGCGTGTTGTAAGAAGATATAAGAATAAAATAAAAAATAATAATAATAATAATCTTTAATTTTCATTTGTTTATATGTTCTCTGGTTGGGTTTGTATATGTATAAATAAATCCTGAGACAAAGATATAGATAATTAAGTCTTTTTAGATCCACCTTCCACGGAAGAGATTTTTGGGACAACGGACCGGTGGACGTCGACCACGCCTTACGCTGCCCCTGGTTCTGAAGTATCACGTTGTCATTCCCAAGTTTACGATAGCCGACTTGGTAGTGATCCTGCCTTCGAACGAAAGTGTTGCGGATTTGAATCTAGCTAGGGCAAACATTAATGTGAAATGTTACCTCAGTAAATGTACGTGTATATGATAATTTTGGAGCGATAGCTTAGCGCTTATGCGATAGGATCCCCTGCCTTTTTCCCAGTACAAGCTTCGGTGAAAAATTGGTCGAAAGATCTTTATTGGCTATACCTCTGTCTAGGAAATTAGGTGAAGAAAATAATTTCCAAACGTTAGATTAAACGCATCAGAAATTTAGAAATTATTGTCTGTTTGGCCTTGATAAAAATACACATCAGTAATATAAAGACAACTTAAAAGTTGTCTACATTGTAAATCGATTGCAATTTTATTATATATTATATTTTATATAACAATAGATTGCTGCATAATTCGGAACACAAACTCGCGTACAAGCATTATCAGCTATTGTTTCGGTAATTTTGAACGCCAAACAGCTCTCCAGAATTCCATTCGAATTTTAAATAACTTCAATGAATCAATAACTTGCAATTTTAACAGGGTAGATAGAGGTCTAGACGAAGTCTCACGTTTCACCGAAGCTAATTAGACATAACCGCTAATTAGACATAGACATAACCGTTGAGCGAGGAAAAAAACAGCCCTCATGTCAACAGCGGCAACGATAAGTCGTGGATACAATTCCTTCAGAAACTGCATCGCGCGGGGACCCCACGGACCGATTGTCTCTACAGCAAATGGAACAAATATATAGTCTCCTTTCAAAGACTCATATTTCCACCATTTACCCGATTCAGCTGCCTCTGATACCGCCCCGGCCCTTATCGAAGTACCCTTGATATGAGAGGCCGCTAATGTATCGACGCAAGTTGCGTCCCACACAAAAAGCTTTTCCTCTCTCTCAAGGGACTAAAGTCAAGCCGCCGAATCTCTTACCATCTTCCGTAAATATTCCACAAGGCCGAAGAAATATTTATGGAGACAAGAGCCCTTCGGATGATTTCATTCAAGGAGCCGTGACCAGATAGTCGGCTGGCACTTTTTTGGCATGAAAGTCCGTGGAGGGCCTCCATGGACTTTCATCCAAAAAAAGTGCCGGCGCAAAAAATTCGTCGAAGTCGCTGCCACAAGGACATCGATGTGGTTAAAAAATCGATGCCCCCAATCGTACTCCTACCTCTATTCAATAATTTTTCATTTGTTTATATGTTCTCGTTTGGCCTTGATAAAAATACACATCAGTAATATAAAGACAACTTAAAGTTGTCTACATTGTAAATCGATTGCAATTTATTATATTTTATATAACAATAGATTGCTGCAAAACTCGGAACGCAAACTCGCGTACAAGCATTATCAGCTATTGTTTCGGTAATTTTAAACATGAAACAGCTCTCCAGAATTCCATTCGATTTTAAGTAACTTCAATGAATCAATAACTTGCAATTTTAACGTCATTACTCATTCGTAATCATTGTGTTTGCTTTTTATCTTTGTTTATTTTGATTAAACATTCAATAATAATTTTATATTAATATTGTGCGTCTCTTTATTTTAAATTTCTCTTTAATTTCATAAGGAAATGTTCAGCATAACTTACGTGTATTAAAATCTAGTAAAAAAAAAAATTGCATCATGAAGGTGTACATAGCGTTATGATATTGATGTTTCATTGCTATAAAGTTTAAAAATATTGAGATGGCAGGAAGAATATCTGCCGACAGATGTCCCCAACGCCTTAAGAGGCGTGAGCAAAAGAGAGATTTAAAAATTCTACTGACGCGTTGATATTAGTAATTACTGAACAATGTAATGACTATTGATTATTTTTATTCGTAGTCATCAACAAAAAAGTAAAAAAAAATGTTAAGGTCCTAATAATTTATGTTAGTAAATAGCTTTAATAAGTAACTTAACATATTAGTTAACCTCCCAGCTTAGTGTGAAACCACTGTAATACATCTATAACTGAAAACAAAATGTCATGCAATTATAACAGGATTTACTTATTTACAATTAATACAACGTAACAAGGTCCAAACATAAAATTGTGTTACGTGTACTGTATCATTAACCGGAATAAGAAATTCATATTTTATATCAAGAAGGGCTAATAATAAATATAATTTAATTTTTATCTAGGATAATATTTAAATCTAGGATTATGTCTCAATGATTTAAACGATGTTTTTTTAATGAGTTTAGCGATTCTACCGGTGGCCTAGTTGTTGGGTGATTGGACGGTGATTGGACCCGACTTCGATCCCCAGGTGCCAGGCTCGTAGCAAATGGGTTTTCAAAAAAAACTTATGTACGATTTATATCGTAGACTTGGACATGAAGACGTCGACCGGCTCACTACCTGTCACGTTTTTCCAAAAGCATCTTCGGTGAAAGGTGGGTCGAAACGCCCTAATTGTCTACACCTGTCTCCTGTATGTGGACTGGCGTGAAGATATTTTAAAATATTTTATTTATAATTTTGATCACAAAACAAAGACACGATAGCTGAGTGGTTGGGTAATCGGACCCAACTTCGATCCCTAGGTGGCAGACACGTGCCAATGAGTTTCTCCAAACTTATGTACGATTTATATCGTAGACTTGGACATGAAGACGTCGACCGGCTCACTACCTGTCACGTTTTTCCAAAAGCATCTTCGGTGAAAGGTGGGTCGAAACGCCCTAATTGTCTACACCTGTCTCCTGTATGTGGACTGGCGTGAAGATATATTATTATACATATTAGTCATCTTTTTACAAGTCATAACTCTGTTTATGAACAACAAATATGGAGTTTGACGACCGATAGCTGAGTTAGAGGCTACCCTGCTTTCGAATCCAAGGGCTGCTGAATGTTAGAATCCCTAGGACGAACATCTGTTATGTCGGACGGACTTTATTGAAAGCACTTCTATCTACCCCAGTATTGGGAATGGCATGAAGATATATTGGTTTTAAATTACAAGATAAAAACTACAAAGACGAGGATACTTGCTATAGTGAGAAATACTGTAGTGATAAATCTAAAAAATTAATTTGAATTTGAATTGAATTGAAATTCATTGGAATTCCGATCGCTCATCCACATGGCTTACATACAGTTACGAAAATGTTAAATTTTCGATGTTACATTCTCTGAATGTAGACGGTGTTATATTTAAAATATGAAGTTAGTCTAAATGATTTGATTAATTCAGCGTAAGAAGATAATGCCGCCATCTGGAAGAATAGGTTTTTGCGAAGGGCGTGTCTAAACAGCCGAGTCCTGTGCCACAGATCAGTTTATTAAATTAAAGCCTTCTGTCAAAGTTTCCTTCGCCACGCGCGTGCCCTGAATTATTTTCAGTAAAATTCTCTAAACAAAATTTAAGAAACTTTGTTTTTTCCCTGTGCTTTCAAAGGAGGTTAAAGGAGGAGTTAAAATAAATCACAATTTTATGTTTAGTCTGTATCTGACGTATTCGTTAAGCGAAGTCAAATATTCAATAAGAGAACTGTTTTTCATGTAAATAAAACCTTCCGATTGTTTTTGTAATTATATTATAAATAAATAAATAAATATAAAAATCTTCACGCAATTCCCAATACAGGGGTAGACAGAGGTCAAGTCTAGACAATTAAGTCTCTTTGACCCACCTTCCACCAAAGATATTTTCGGGACAATGTGACAGGAGGTGAGCCCGTCGCCGCCTTTATGTCCAAGCCAAAGACATTCGTACATAAGTTTTTGAAAAACCCATTGGTACGAGCCTGCCAACTGGGGATCGAACTCGGGTCTCTCGACTTGAAATTTCGATCACCCAACCACTCGCCTATCGTGACTTTTCTCTTTGTAATTATATTAATATGAAATAAAAAGTCAGGACATCTGAATGTGGTGATCGGAATTCAAGTTAAGAAAGCCGAGTTCGATCCCCATGGGTTGTACCAATGTATTTATTCAAAACTATTACTGATTTATGAACTATTTATGATTTATATCGTTGGCTTGGACATAAAGACGACTGTCTACCCCTGTATTGGGAATGGCGAAAAGACATATTATTATATATATTAGTCATCTTTTTATAAGTCATAGGTCTGATTATAAACATGATATATGGAGTTTGACGACCCATAGCTGATTTGGAGGTGATCCTGCTATCGAATCTAAGGGCTGAGGATTAGATTCCGAGGACGAACATTTGTTTGTAAATTATGAAAGTTTGAACTAAAGACATGCATGTTTACAAGTATATATATGAATATTTATTAATGTAGGGATATGTAAGTTTGTATAAATATTTATTGTATAAATATTAAATAAAAATATCTTCACGCAATTCCCAATACAGGGGTAGACAGAGGTCAAGTCTAGACAAATAAAAAAAAGTCCTTTGACCCACCTTCCACCAAAGATATTTTCAGGGCAACGTGACAGGTGGTGAGCCTGTCGCTGTCTTGCATGAATAACAAACGATTATGTCCAAGCCAACGATGAACATCGTACATAAGTTTTTGAAAAACCCATTGGTACGAGCCTGCCAACTGGGGATCGAACTCGGGTCTCTCGACTTGAAATTTCGATCACCCAACCACTCGCCTATCGTGACTTTTCTCTTTGTAATTATATTAATATGAAATAAAAAGTCAGGACATCTGAATGTGGTGATCGGAATTCAAGTTAAGAAAGCCGAGTTCGATCCCCATGGGTTGTACCAATGTATTTATTCAAAACTATTACTGATTTATGAACTATTTATGATTTATATCGTTGGCTTGGACATAAAGACGACTGTCTACCCCTGTATTGGGAATGGCGAAAAGTCATATTATTATATATATTAGTCATCTTTTTATAAGTCATAGGTCTGATTATAAACATGATATATGGAGTTTGACGACCCATAGCTGATTTGGAGGTGATCCTGCTATCGAATCTAAGGGCTGAGGATTAGATTCCCGAGGACGAACATTTGTTTGTAAATTATGAAAATTTGAACTAAAGACATGCATGTTTACAAGTATATATATGAATATTTATTAATGTAGGGATATGTAAGTTTGTATAAATATTAAATAAAAAAAATATCTTCACGCAATTCCCAATACAGGGGTAGACAGAGGTCAAGTCTAGACAAATAAAAAAAAAAGTCCCTTTGACCCACCTTCCACCGAAGATATTTTCGGGGCAACGTGACAGGTGGTGAGCCTGTCGCTGTCTTTATGTCCAAGCCAACGATATTCGTACATAAGTTTTTGAAAAACCCATTGGTACGAGCCTACCAACTGGGGATCGAACTCAGGTCTCTCGACTTGAAATTTCGATCACCCAACCACTCGCCTATCGTGACTTTTCTCTTTGTAATTATATTAATATGAAATAAAGTCAGGACATCTGAATGTGGTGATCGGAATTCAAGTTAAGAAAGCAGGAGTTTAATTCCCCATAGGTTGTACCAATGTATTTATTCAAAACTATTACTGATTTATGAACTATTTATGATTTATATCGTTGGCTTGGATATAAAGACGACTATCTACCCTGTATTGGGAATGGCGAAAAGACATATTATTATATATATTAGTCATCTTTTTATAAGTCATAGGTCTGATTATAAACATCATATATGGAGTTTGACGACCGATAGCTGATTTGGAGGTGATCCTGCTATCGAATCTAAGGGCTGAGGATTAGATTCCGAGGACGAACATTTGTTTGTAAATTATGAAAGTTTGAACTAAAGACATGCATGTTTACAAGTATATATATGAATATTTATTAATGTAGGGATATGTAAGTTTGTATAAATATTTATTGTATAAATATTAAATAAAAATATCTTCACGCAATTCCCAATACAGGGGTAGACAGAGGTCAAGTCTAGACAAATAAAAAAAAGTCCTTTGACCCACCTTGCACCGAAGATATTTTCAGGACAATGTGACAGGAGGTGAGCCTGTCGCTGTCTTTATGTCAAGCCAACAATGAACATCGTACATAAGTTTTTGAAAAAGTCATTGGTACTGCCACCTGGGGATCGAACTCGGGTCTCTCGACTCGAAGTTCCGACCACCCAACAACTCGACTATCGTGACTGTTTGTATAAATATTTATTGTATAAATATTTATTGTATAAATATTTATTGTATAAATATTTATTGTATAAATATTTATTGTATAAATATTTATTGTATAAATATTTATTGTATAAATATTTATTGTATAAATATTTATTGTATAAATATTTATTGTATAAATATTTATTGTATAAATATTTATTGTATAAATATTTATTGTATAAATATTTATTGTATAAATATTTATTGTATAAATATTTATTGTATAAATATTTATTGTATAAATATTTATTGTATAAATATTTATTGTATAAATATTTATTGTATAAATATTTATTGTATAAATATTTATTGTATAAATATTTATTGTATAAATATTTATTGTATAAATATTTATTGTATAAATATTTATTGTATAAATATTTATTGTATAAATATTTATTGTATAAATATTTATTGTATAAATATTTATTGTATAAATATTTATTGTATAAATATTTATTGTATAAATATTTATTGTATAAATATTTATTGTATAAATATTTATTGTATAAATATTTATTGTATAAATATTTATTGTATAAATATTTATTGTATAAATATTTATTGTATAAATATTTATTGTATAAATATTTATTGTATAAATATTTATTTATGAAAATATTTTATTAATAGCTTAATGAAAATATTTTATTAATAGCTTAATGAAAATATTTTATTAATAGCTTAATGAAAATATTTTATTAATAGCTTAATGAAAATATTTTATTAATAGCTTAATGAAAATATTTTATTAATAGCTTAATGAAAATATTTTATTAATAGCTTAATGAAAATATTTTATTAATAGCTTAATGAAAATATTTTATTAATAGCTTAATGAAAATATTTTATTAATAGCTTAATGAAAATATTTTATTAATAGCTTAATGAAAATATTTTATTAATAGCTTAATGAAAATATTTTATTAATAGCTTAATGAAAATATTTTATTAATAGCTTAATGAAAATATTTTATTAATAGCTTAATGAAAATATTTTATTAATAGCTTAATGAAAATATTTTATTAATAGCTTAATGAAAATATTTTATTAATAGCTTAATGAAAATATTTTATTAATAGCTTAATGAAAATATTTTATTAATAGCTTAATGAAAATATTTTATTAATAGCTTAATGAAAATATTTTATTAATAGCTTAATGAAAATATTTTATTAATAGCTTAATGAAAATATTTTATTAATAGCTTAATGAAAATATTTTATTAATAGCTTAATGAAAATATTTTATTAATAGCTTAATGAAAATATTTTATTAATAGCTTAATGAAAATATTTTATTAATAGCTTAATGAAAATATTTTATTAATAGCTTAATGAAAATATTTTATTAATAGCTTAATGAAAATATTTTATTAATAGCTTAATGAAAATATTTTATTAATAGCTTAATGAAAATATTTTATTAATAGCTTAATGAAAATATTTTATTAATAGCTTAATGAAAATATTTTATTAATAGCTTAATGAAAATATTTTATTAATAGCTTAATGAAAATATTTTATTAATAGCTTAATGAAAATATTTTATTAATAGCTTAATGAAAATATTTTATTAATAGCTTAATGAAAATATTTTATTAATAGCTTAATGAAAATATTTTATTAATAGCTTAATGAAAATATTTTATTAATAGCTTAATGAAAATATTTTATTAATAGCTTAATGAAAATATTTTATTAATAGCTTAATGAAAATATTTTATTAATAGCTTAATGAAAATATTTTATTAATAGCTTAATGAAAATATTTTATTAATAGCTTAATGAAAATATTTTATTAATAGCTTAATGAAAATATTTTATTAATAGCTTAATGAAAATATTTTATTAATAGCTTAATGAAAATATTTTATTAATAGCTTAATGAAAATATTTTATTAATAGCTTAATGAAAATATTTTATTAATAGCTTAATGAAAATATTTTATTAATAGCTTAATGAAAATATTTTATTAATAGCTTAATGAAAATATTTTATTAATAGCTTAATGAAAATATTTTATTAATAGCTTAATGAAAATATTTTATTAATAGCTTAATGAAAATATTTTATTAATAGCTTAATGAAAATATTTTATTAATAGCTTAATGAAAATATTTTATTAATAGCTTAATGAAAATATTTTATTAATAGCTTAATGAAAATATTTTATTAATAGCTTAATGAAAATATTTTATTAATAGCTTAATGAAAATATTTTATTAATAGCTTAATGAAAATATATTATAATAAAAAGTAAATGAATAAGTATATTCACGCATTTTTATAATACTACCATACTGATAAGTTTTGAAGATGAATACAGAAGGTTGTCTAGTTCTGTTTGTTCGACTCACCTTTCCCTCTACTTAATTTTAGCTTTGGTTGAGAGGTTTAAGGATTTAACTGGGGTCTCTAGACTCGAAATTCGATCACCCAACCACAGCAATCTTGACATCCATAGACAAATATTAATATATAATATAAACGCACATGTACCGTAATAAATGAGGTGGCTAATTACGTAACAACCATCGGATCACCAGTAACGGTGACGCTAACTGCGGATGTCTGAGATAAACTGCTTCAATAAAGCAATTTTGCGTGAAATATTGTTCGCCCTCGCGGTTTCATTAAGACCTGAAGTCGAGACTGGCATTCAGCGGTGCGATGAAACAATAGAAATGGTATATTCTATGTCGCGTGGCAGATTCACAATTAGTAAATTCTAAGTTTACCTGTTCAGTGTAGCTAGACTATGGATAAGTTAAATTAAAGATTATAAAAGCTCGAAATTATTACATATACTGTTTAAGTACAGAGTGCCTGCGTGACGAACTGGCGACACCTTTTCAAAAACGTGATCGGTGCGAGCCTGTCTCCTGGGGATCGAACGCGAGTCTCCAGGTTCGAATTCAAATATCGGCATGATATGTCACGATAGCCGTAATACATTTCCTCAGGGCTGAATGTTTTTGGTAACTTCTATAAATTGATAAACATATAGTGACATCTGTGGCTACACATTGAAAGCACTATAGTAGCGGACAATTTTTGACATTCCCACATCTTGCTATCGAAGTACTTTCGAAGTATTGTTTCTCTCCTGGTTACTAATACCCGACATAAGTGATGGAAATGGGACTACATAGGAAAGGAAAGGAAAGTTAGCTTTTGCTATACCAGCAACCAGGGTTCCGTATGCAAAACGTGGGTCATAGTTCAGTGCCTGCCTTTAAAATAATCGCGCAAAGAATGCATGAATAACAAACGATTTAAGATTTTGAAGCAATTAAAAGGAATATTAAGAATATCATTAGCATTGTTAGTGGTCCATTTTGAAAATTTTCAATCTGTATCTACGACGTTCGGAAAGCGGATTGGCGATCGCAATATCAGACAACTCGCACTTTAGACGCTGCTGCCGTCACCGATCTACTTAATATGCCCTTCGCAATGCGATAGTTAGTAAAATAGTTAAATCTTTTTTAAAAAAAGGGGTAAATCCTTTAGTCGCCTCTTACGATACCCTTAGGAAAGAGGTGTGATATTATTTTTACGCAGATACTACTACTAATAAAAGAAATGTAAAGTCAGTTAAAAAGTAAAAAAATTAAATTATAAAAACTGAAACCTAAACTAACTAAACTATGTCTACGAATTTAAAAAATTCTTTTGATAAAATAGCTAGCAACGAGACCGTCTCTGCATATTTAATTTGTCAAAGGCGTGTATTTTTAAAGGCCGCTTATGAAGTTAAGAGTAGTTTCGTTTTACTAAAAACTCTGCCTTGACACTATTCTGAAATTTTTTTCACTTTCTGACATTTTAATATTGAAATATAAATACTTAAAGGCCTGTAAAGCCACTACACGAAAACTCTCTCACAAGGAAAGGTTGACAGTGGTCAGTTTAGCCATGATGTTATATTACACACTAGCTTGTGCCCGCGACTTCACTCGCGTAACTACACGTATTATACAGGCCCAATGGAAAATAATAACGAGTTGTAAAAGTCTGCTGTATGTATAGGCTTCTCCTATAAAGGGTATTTACCATAATTGCCACGGTTTTCTGTCCGCGTCGTCTTCACTATAAGCGAATACCCACAGAGGTGCCAGATAGCAAGCATCATAGACGCTGCTGCCTGTAACTATGGTTTCTTATTCTGAAAACCCAACCACTTATTGGCTGTTGCAGTTTTTGTTTGATGGCAGATTTAGCTTTCCCTAAGTTAGCACAATTTTAGATTAAGTTGGAAGTTAGCACAGTTTGTAACAATTGTCGCTCGAATCTCGCTTATATCAGTTGATTATTAAAATTTTCCATTAATTTAATACGAAAATGCACAGAATGGAACGCTTACCGCGAGATTCTGGACAGAAAACAAATGATACAGATGAAACCGATTCATTTGGAAACAAGTCGCTTCAGGAACAACGCACCGGGAACTGATGGATAAAGTTAAACTATGTGTATCTAGGTAACATATTTTATACTAAAACAAGTTTTACGG
>JAGSMR010000149.1:210000-239998 GCA_029286605.1 Sericinus montela
AACGGGTGTTGGCCTCCTGTAGTAGGAATCTTCCGCACCGTAACAAAGATAAGCAAAGCTCATTTACTTGGTGAATTACTTGATATCATTTACTTGGTACAAAGCTCATTTACCGAAACGTATCACCGTCCAACAAAGCAGTTCGTTGAGCACAGATGCACACGTTTGCAATTCAGTCAATAATGCATGACAAACATGTGATGATACAGTTTCACCAATTATGAGCCGGATTAATTTAAAAAAGAACATGATTGTTCACATATATGTACTCGTTTTTGTAACAATCAGTACAGCTTAAAACATGGTACATAGTAGCTATACTATTTTTAGCAAATAATATAATGTTATTATTATAAGCACCGACACCAAACCCCCCTAAGCAAGCAAAATCACCAACAACTAAATGTACAGTGCTGTCACCTACAACTATTTTTCATACAGTTATTTTATTTTTCTTTAATTAATGTCGTTTATGACATAAAGCTGCCTGTGCCACAGGTTAGTGAGTTCATTATACTTATTCTTTAATATGGATTCCTCCAAATACAGTTTTAATCGGTGAAAACTACGCCGCATATTTTACGAATTCATAATACAAAAACAATAAAATATAAATAGAATTAAAACACAATTTATTTTGGAATAGATACTGTCTGAATTTTTATTGGAAATTAAAACATATGTCGATAAATTGAACAAAAATCTCGCCGACACGCGGCTGATTTCGCTGCAGCTGACACTTCAGTTATTAATAAGTTTTTGGCGCAAATGAATTCAATGCGGTTTATAAAAACTATATTTCTAAAACGTTCTATATTCAAATTGGAAATCGACCGCGAACAGATAATGTTACGTTTTATCTAGATAATTTTAGCCAATGCTCTCTCACCCGCACATCCATTATTCTTTTTGTTATTTTTAAACAAACGCCTATGAGCTCCAGGCCCAAAGTAATCCTACTTTGGGCCGAATCCGGCCTTAACAACAGGTAAGAAATATATATCCTAGGTAAATAAATATTCATAAGCATAAACATCCTTATCTCGAATTTAACGACCACCATGGATAAGTGGCATACACCCGGGTTCGATTCCAGGACGGGTCGAATGTTCAACGGGTCATTGCATAAAAAATTATTAAGTTATACTCCGCGTCAAAGATTATGCATGTATAGAATGAAATGTAAGTCAGTAAAATGAAACGGAAAACAAAATGCTAACTATCATTGACAAGAGCCCTCACAGAGCTCTCACATAAAGAAATTTTTCAGAAATTTGTCCCGACTGCGAGGGAGCTCACGTGCCTGCTTTATTTCTTTTGTACTGTCTATGTTTTAATTTTCTCTCGCAGCTGTGAGACAGCGGTTATATTAAAAAAACTTCATTCAAATAATATTTAACACTATACAAACGTATACGCAGTAACTTTAGGCAAGAAATATAAGTAATAACATATAATACTATAAATAATAAGAATTTGGTAACGGGCGGGTCGGAAGGGTTAGAGGTCTAGACAATATGTCTAGACCTCTGTTTACCCCAGTAGTGGGTATCTAAGACTTGTCCCTCAGCTCCGTCTAGACACTCACGAGAAGAAATAGGCGGCTTAGGCGGTAAACACATACTTACAGTAGCATGCTGAATACAGATATAATGTACATCCAATAAGTAAAACGATTTTTAAGAAAGAATAGATCAATGCTAATGAGATTCGAGAACAAAAAAAAAACAGACCGAGACGTTTCGATAAAATTATAAAACGTCACAGGTTTTAAATTAGTTTTTCCTCTACTTGTAATAGAATCTATCTAACTGCGAAATGATAAATTTCTCTCAGAACTACTGCGCGTGAAATTGCTACTCAGATTTATACTCAATGAAAAGGTTTTGAAGGTTTCCGTAAAAAATAACAAAACAATATATTTTTTTAAATGAAAAGTGATAGCCGAGTGGTTGGGTGACCGGAATTCGGGTGAATAGACCCAAGTTCTATTCCCAGGTGGCAGTACCAATGAGTTTTTCAAAAAACGTATGTACGAATTTCATCGTTGGCTTGGACATTAAGACGGCGACGGGCTCACCACCTATCACGTTGTCATCAGCGAGACGAGATGTATTTTTTACAAAATGATCTTCACACGCCTTCTCCTCGGGTAAATAATGAGATGATTTGGAGCTAATCTCTTCTAACTGCCAAAAACGAGTTAAATCTAGACGAATATCATCTTTGTTATCTCCACCGAAATAGGGTTCAGTTTTACTGAAGTTGCACTGTATGCATTTTGAAAACAATGTATTGTTATACTTATAACTACTAACAGGACCAGAGACTATCCACCCTAACCTGGTCTCTTGCAGTATTATCATTGCCTAGCTTAATTCTCTGCGACCCTAACAAATCCCAAAAGAGATCAGCACCGATTAAAATATCTATTTCGGCAGGCTTATAAAATGTAGGGTCCGCTAAGCAAATATTAGAAGGAAGTTTAAGATTAGATAGGTTTAATTCTCGATTTGGGACATGATTGGTAATTAATGGCAAAATGAAACAATTAAGGTTAGCAGAATAACTATCATCTAACGAACACAAGTGGATACGACACCTTTTACCTACGTGAGAAATCACATTATTAATACCCGAAATCCATCTATCTATCTCAACATAATCTAAATTCAGTTGTTTCCGCATCCTATCAGTTATAAAACATGACGTTCTACCGCTGTCCAATACTGCGCGGGCGACGTGCTCGACGTTATTACAAACACACAATTTTACTAAAGCCCGATAGCAATACATCCTGTTGTTTGCTACAATGCGCGACGTTCGCCGATAAAGCTACGTTATTCACAGCAGCGAGAGAGTTTGACGCCATAACAGAGTGGTCTCCGTCGGTGCGCATGTCTCATAAGTAATAATGGAATTTGTTTATTTCGTTTATCTCGTCATTAGAATGAATAAGGCTATTAAAGGTATCGTGGAACTCCAACCAAAGTAATCGGACCCAACTTCGGTCCCTAGATGGCAGACACGTGCCAATGAGTTTCTCCAAACTTATGTACGATTTATATCAGATTAAGAAAATTTAAGATGGTTTGCATGCGCTAAGAGTCAAAAGTGGTTTGAATGAAGAGAGAGATTAACAAAAGTGTTAATGAACCAAAGACAGAAAGATTTATTTATATTACAATCGTAAATCATTAACATTCAGGACGGCGGGCACACCGCGCGTGAACTCGACGTGTTATTTCTTTAAAGGTCTAGTGCAAATTGTAACCATACTAACATAGCATTTAAGTAATTCATTTAATTTTTTGTATACTAACAAGTGGGCCTTGTTGCACCAATAAAAATATTACTATTATTATTATTATTATTATTATTATTATTATTATTATTATTATAAAAGATATATAAAGAGCGAGGGTGAAACAGACTGAGGGAGACTGTCGTTTATGCTGCTGTTTGTCGGTTTCCATTAGGTTATTCAAGACTTTTGCTTTTGTCGTCTTGTAAGATATCACGTGAAGAAATATAATGGAATTTTCTTATTGGGGTTACCACATTGCACACTGAACTTAGATTTGGTAAATATATTTATATTACGCTGCCGGCCAAAGCCTTAAGACTCTGCCGCCCTCTTTCTTCTTATGGATGTCGTAAGAGTCGACTAATGATAAAGCCTTGAAACTGCAATTGGCTACGGACAGATGTCGGGGTCGACCACCCCGGACAACCCCCAAATAATAACCTTGTCGAAACATAAACCAGACCAAAATTAGCAGACCCTTGACGGGCAGCCGTGCCTAGGTGTCTGATACTGTGGCGATTATGGCAGATAGTCCTACGGGGATGGCTGATGTCCAGCAGTGGTCTATTACAGGCTGCAATGTTACATGTACGTGTGTATTGCCGGTACTTCGTAGCTATACATACGTCACTTTTATGACCGTGATGTTAAAAAAATTTCTTCCGCCATTCCCAATACGGGGCAGACAGTCTAGACAATATCATAGACCCACCTTCCACCGAACACAACTTCAATTGTTTTTCTTTTTCTCTAGTTACTGATGAATAGATCCGTAAAATCGTATTTTCAATTAAATCTAAAGCTATCAGCTGCGATGATGTGAGCAGTACTATGGCCCTTCTCATGCTTGACTACATTTTACCAGCAATGCCTTATTAAGTCCTCTGCAGGCAGGTTTTCGTCCTGGTCACAGTACAACTACAGCGCTCCTTAAAGTTCTCGATGCGTGAAGGCATGGAACAGTCAAAAGTTACTGTTCTCGTGTTAATAGACTTTTCCAACGCTTTCAAAGATGTTGATCATGACATCTTTCTTGCTATTTGTAAACATATAGGATTCTCGTCAACAGTTTTGGATGGGTTCTTATCATATCTTCGTGGTCGCCAGCAGCAGGTCAAAGTTAATAACCAATTGTTTTCAGACTGGTGTAATGTTGCTACTGGCGTTCCACAAGGCGGAATAATATCTCCCTTACTTTTTTCGATTTTTATTTATCACATTACTACCCAACTTCAAAGCTCATATCAAATAAGTGTGAGCGAGTCGCGCGATAAGATTCCGTTCTTTTGCAATAAGATGTTTGTGCACACACACAAACGAGTGACGTGTATTTGTTTGAAAAATAGTTTTAGTACATAATGCGGTTTCTGTGGCATGTTAGTCTTTTATGTTTTTCTAAAAGCACAACGGAGAATAACTATTAACATATCAATCATCCATGGCTCGAGTACTAAAATTCATAATTCAAAAGATTCGAACTTATAACTCTGGACGCTTAGAGCTATTCTTAAAGCATACTCTTCCCGCTTCGGGAGTATAGGTATTTTAAAATAAAGCGACGTGGATGTTAACTTGACGATTGTAACAAGTAAAGTAAGTACCGAGGGTAACGACACATAGGTACATAATAAACTATGAGCCTGTCTTAATATTAGCTTAATAATTAAATAATATACGTTTCTCCGTAAAACGGCAGGCACTTTAACATGCCTCCGGGCGTTGAAAGCTCTGAATTCAACCACAATCTGATAGCGGTAAAGGGCAGATCCTATTAAATGCACTTCTGATGATGGCACTGGATGTTCTGACGTCTGCAACACGAACTGTACCATCGGGCACAGGATGTTTTGCGACAATTCTTCTGAGCCTCCATTTCAAGGGAGGGAGATTGTCCTCCTTGATTACAACCAACGTATTCAAGCTTAAGCCATCCTTTCAACTGCGCCATTTCACTCTTTGCTGCAATTCTGAAACATACTCTTTACTCCAACGCTCCCAAAAATGCTGGCGCAATTGTTCAATGCGTTGATACCTGGTTAAAAGAGGAGTACTTTGATACTGGTAGTCCGGTTGTAGATGTCAGCACACGTCCAATCAGGAAACGTCCCGGGGTAAGTGGAGAGCAATCAGCGGGAACTGAAGACAGCGGAGTAAGTAGCCGGGAGTACAAAATTGCTTCTATTTGGGTCAATGTGGTGTAAAGTTCTTCATACGTTAAATGACAATTGCCCAACACTCTAAATAAATAATATTTTGTCGACTTGACTCCCGCCTCCCAGAGACCACCGAAGTGAGGAGTATATGCCGGAACAAAGTGGAAATTAATGTTTTCATTGGCCATACTTTCACTTAAGGAATCGCAATTGCTTTTCAAAAATTTAGATAACTCATTGTATGCGCCAACGAATGAGGTTCCATTATCTGAATAAATATTTACCGGCTTACCCTTTCTAGAAATAAACCTGTGCAATGCTAGCTAATAATTATTACTTGTCAAGTCACCTACCAGCTCCATATGAATACTTTTATTATCCGACATCCGCGACCTTCACGCGAAGCACTCATTATAGGTCTGGCGTAGTCAACCCCTACACTTTGAAAAGGAAATCCACCTGGACAGAGACGCTGCCGTGGTAAGTTGCCCATGAGTGGTGTCAATACCTTACCCTGCATACGATGGCAGCGCATACATTTATGAAAACACGCTTTGGCAAGATTTCGACCTCCTATAGGCCAGTAAGTTCCCTAATGGACGCCAACAGTTGCTGTGGACCGGCATCCATTAACCTTTCGTGCTCATGGTCAAATAATAATTTTGTAAAAATATGATTGGACTGTAATATTATAGGATGTTTTTTATCAAATGAAAATGTTGAATTGTCGAGACGACCTCCAACTCGCATAATCTGATTTTTACCTAAAATACATTAAATTTTGAAAGTGGACTTTTTCTAGGTAATTTTTGTTTATTATTAAGTAATCTATATTCAAGAAAGGACTGGTCTTGACATTTTAAAATTATAATATTTAACGCGTTTCTTAATTCTTCGTTAGTAAGATATTTTGACTTTAATTTCTGCTTTTTACAAATCATAATAAATCGCTTACGATTTATTATGATTTGTAAAAAGCAGAACCTACAGAACGCACGAGTCGTGAATAATTAGAAAACCGAGAAAAATCGATCAGACTTTCATTATTATTAATATTATTAAAAAATCACGATAGCCGAGTTGTTGGGTGGTCGAAATTTCGAGTCGAGAGACCCGAGTTCGATCCCCAGGTGGCAGTACCAATGAGTTTTTCAAAAAACTTATATACGAATTTCATCGTTGGCTTGGACATTAAGACGGCGACGGGCTCACCACCTATCACGTTGTCATCAGCGAGACGAGATGTATTTTTTACAAAATGATCTTCACACGCCTTCTCCTCGGGTAAATAATGAGATGATTTGGAGCTAATCTCTTCTAACTGCCAAAAACGAGTTAAATCTAGACGAATATCATCTTTGTTATCTCCACCGAAATAGGGTTCAGTTTTACTGAAGTTGCACTGTATGCATTTTGAAAACAATGTATTGTTATACTTATAACTACTAACAGGACCAGAGACTATCCACCCTAACCTGGTCTCTTGCAGTATTATCATTGCCTAGCTTAATTCTCTGCGACCCTAACAAATCCCAAAAGAGATCAGCACCGATTAAAATATCTATTTCGGCAGGCTTATAAAATGTAGGGTCCGCTAAGCAAATATTAGAAGGAAGTTTAAGATTAGATAGGTTTAATTCTCGATTTGGGACATGATTGGTAATTAATGGCAAAATGAAACAATTAAGGTTAGCAGAATAACTATCATCTAACGAACACAAGTGGATACGACACCTTTTACCTACGTGAGAAATCACATTATTAATACCCGAAATCCATCTATCTATCTCAACATAATCTAAATTCAGTTGTTTCCGCATCCTATCAGTTATAAAACATGACGTTCTACCGCTGTCCAATACTGCGCGGGCGACGTGCTCGACGTTATTACAAACACACAATTTTACTAAAGCCCGATAGCAATACATCCTGTTGTTTGCTACAATGCGCGACGTTCGCCGATAAAGCTACGTTATTCACAGCAGCGAGAGAGTTTGACGTCATAACAGAGTGGTCTCCGTCGGTGCGCATGTCTCATAAGTAATAATGGAATTTGTTTATTTCGTTAATCTCGTCATTAGAATGAATAAGGCTATTAAAGGTATCGTGGAACTCCAACCAAAGTAATCGGACCCAACTTCGGTCCCTAGATGGCAGACACGTGCCAATGAGTTTCTCCAAACTTATGTACGATTTATATCAGATTAAGAAAGTTTAAGATGGTTTGCATGCGCTAAGAGTCAAAAGTGGTTTGAATGAAAAGAGATTAACAAAAGTGTTAATGAACCACAGACAGAAAGATTTATTTATGTTACAATCGTAAATCATTAATATTCAGGACGGCGGGCACACCGCGCGTGAACTCGACGTGTTATTTCTTTAAAGGTCTAGTGCAAATTGTAACCATACTAACATAGCATTTAAGTAATTCATTTAATTTTTTGTATACTAACAAGTGGGCCTTGTTGCACCAATAAAAATATTACTATTATTATTATTATTATTATAAAAGATATATAAAGAGCGAGGGTGAAACAGACTGAGGGAGACTGTCGTTTATGCTGCTGTTTGTCGGTTTCCATTAGGTTATTCAAGACTTTTGCTTTTGTCGTCTTGTAAGATATCACGTGAAGAAATATAATGGAATTTTCTTATTGGGGTTACCACATTGCACACTGAACTTAGATTTGGTAAATATATTTATATTACGCTGCCGGCCAAAGCCTTAAGACTCTGCCGCCCTCTTTCTTCTTATGGATGTCGTAAGAGTCGACTAATGATAAAGCCTTGAAACTGCAATTGGCTACGGACAGATGTCGGGGTCGACCACCCCGAAACAACCCCGAACAACCCCCAAATAATAACCTTGTCGAAACATAAACCAGACCAAAATTAGCAGACCCTTGACGGGCAGCCGTGCCTAGGTGTCTGATACTGTGATCGCCAATCCCCTTGCCTAGCGTGGCGATTATGGCAGATGGTCCTACGGGGATGGCTTATGTCCAGCAGTGGTCTATTACAGGCTGCTATGTTGCATGTACGTGTGTGTTGCCGGTACTTCGTAGCTATACATACGTCACTTTTATGACCGTGATGTTAAAAAAATTTCTTCCGCCATTCCCAATACGGGGGCAGACAGTCTAGACAATATCATAGACCCACCTTCCACCGAACACAACTATTTGGATAATTACTTACATTTTAATTGGACTTTGACCTTCGACGACGAGATAGAGGTGATTTAAGCACCTAAAATTGGCATTATAATAATTTAGAACCTGGGTCACTTGCAGTAAGGTCAGCCCAAGTAACCTATGACTCGCATGAAATATTCGAGTTATTTCCGAAAAATAATTCATACTAAAAATAAAAATAGTAATAGAATAAAAATAGGAGTAAAATAAAAATAGTAATAGAATAAAAATAGGAGTAAAATAAAAATAGTAATAGAATAAAAATAGGAGTAAAATAAAAATAGTAATAGAATAAAAATAGGAGTAAAATAAAAATAGTAATAGAATAAAAATAGGAGTAAAATAAAAATAGTAATAGAATAAAAATAGGAGTAAAATAAAAATAGTAATAGAATAAAAATAGGAGTAAAATAAAAATAGTAATAGAATAAAAATAGGAGTAAAATAAAAATAGTAATAGAATAAAAATAGGAGTAAAATAAAAATAGTAATAGAATAAAAATAGGAGTAAAATAAAAATAGTAATAGAATAAAAATAGGAGTAAAATAAAAATAGTAATAGAATAAAAATAGGAGTAAAATAAAAATAGTAATAGAATAAAAATAGGAGTAAAATAAAAATAGTAATAGAATAAAAATAGGAGTAAAATAAAAATAGTAATAGAATAAAAATAGGAGTAAAATAAAAATAGTAATAGAATAAAAATAGGAGTAAAATAAAAATAGTAATAGAATAAAAATAGGAGTAAAATAAAAATAGTAATAGAATAAAAATAGGAGTAAAATAAAAATAGTAATAGAATAAAAATAGGAGTAAAATAAAAATAGTAATAGAATAAAAATAGGAGTAAAATAAAAATAGTAATAGAATAAAAATAGGAGTAAAATAAAAATAGTAATAGAATAAAAATAGGAGTAAAATAAAAATAGCGCCTGATTTGTAAATAAGTGTGAGCGAGCCGCGCGATAAGATTCCGTTCTTTTGCAATAAGATGTTTGTGCACACACACAAACGAGTGACGTGTATTTGTTTGAAAAATAGTTTTAGTACATAATGCGGTTTCTGTAGCATGTTAGTCTTTTAAGTTTTGCTAAAAGCACAACGGAGAATAACTATTAACATATCAAACATCCATGGCTCGAGTACTAAAATTCATAATTCAAAAGATTCGAACATATAACTCTGGACGCTTAGAGCTACTCTTAAAGCATACTCTTCTTGTTCGGGAGTATAGGTATTTTAAAATAAAGCGACGTGAATGTTAACTTGACGATTGTAACAAGTAAAGTAAGTACCGAGGGTAACGACACATAGGTACATAATAAACTATGAGCCTGTCTTAATATTAGCTTAATAATTAAATAATATACGTTGCTCCGTAAAAACGGCAGGCACTTTAACATGCCCCCGGGCGTTGAAAGCTCTGATTTCAACCACAATCTGATAGCGGTAAAGGGCAGATCCTATTAAATGCACTTCTGATGATGGCACTGGATGTTCTGACGTCTGCAACACGAACTGTACCATCGGGCACAGGATGTTTTGCGACAATTCTTCTGAGCCTCCATTTCAAGGGAGGGAGATTGTCCTCCTTGATTACAACCAACGTATTCAAGCTTAAGCCATCCTTTCAACTGCGCCATTTCACTCTTTGCTGCAATTCTGAAACATAATCTTTACTCCAACGCTCCCAAAAATGCTGGCGCAATTGTTCAATGCGTTGAAACCTGGTTAAAAGAGGAGTACTTTGATACTGGTAGTCCGGTTGTAGATGTCAGCACACGTCCAATCAGGAAACGTCCCGGGGTAAGTGGAGAGCAATCAGCGGGATCTGAAGACAGCGGAGTAAGTGGCCGGGAGTTCAAAATTGCTTCTATTTGGGTCAATGTGGTGTAAAGTTCTTCATACGTTAAATGACAATTGCCCAACACTCTAAATAAATAAGATTTTGTCGACTTGACTCCCGCCTCCCAGAGACCACCGAAGTGAGGAATATATGCCGGAACAAAGTGGAAATTAATGTTTTCATTGGCCATACTTTCACTTAACGAATCGCAATTGCTTTTCAAAAATTTAGATAACTCATTGTATGCGCCAACGAATGAGGTTCCATTATCTGAATAAATATTAACCGGCTTACCCTTTCTAGAAATAAACCTGTGCAATGCTAGCTAATAATTATTACTTGTCAAGTCACCTACCAGCTCCATATGTATACTTTTATTATCCGACATCCGCGACCTTCACGCGAAGCACTCATTATAGGTCTGGCGTAGTCAACCCCTACACTTTGAAAAGGAAATCCACCTGGACAGAGACGCTGCCGTGGTAAGTTGCCCATGAGAGGTGTCAATACCTTACCCTGCATACGATGGCAGCGCATACATTTATGAAAACACGCTTTGGCAAGATTTCGACCTCCTATAGGCCAGTAAGTTCCCTAATGGACGCCAACAGTTGCTGTGGACCGGCATCCATTAACCTTTCGTGCTCATGGTCAAATAATAATTTTGTAAAAATATGATTGGACTGTAATATTATAGGATGTTTTTAACACCACGCAACTACAGTCTTAGATCCACATCCACGTTGTCGGTTTTGATCCTCCAAATTAAACTCCAAAATTTACTCCACTATGTAAATAATTTTATAATATGACTTAGACTTCTAGATCGTATTATATTACATCTGGCGAAGATCTAGGACCATGTTCGGGAGTATAGGGAATTTAAAATAAAGCGACGTGGAAGTAAACTTGACGGTTGTAATAAGTCAGGTGAGTACCGAGGGTAACGACACATAGGTAAACAATAAACTATGAGCCTGTCTTAATATTAGCTTAATAATTAAATAATATACGTTGCTCCGTAAAAACGACAGGCGCTTTAACATGCCCCCGGGCGTTGAAAGCTCTGATTTCAACCACAATCTGATAGCGGTAAAGGGCAGATCCTATTAAATGCACTTCTGATGATGGCACTGGATGTTCTGACGTCTGCAACACGAACTGTACCATCGGGCACAGGATGTTTTGCGACAATTCTTCTGAGCCTCCATTTCAAGGGAGGGAGATTGTCCTCCTTGATTACAACCAACGTATTCAAGCTTAAGCCATCCTTGCAACTGCGCCATTTCACTCTTTGCTGCAATTCTGAAACATACTCTTTACTCCAACGCTCCCAAAAATGCTGGCGCAATTGTTCAATGCGTTGAAACCTGGTTAAAAGAGGAGTACTTTGATACTGGTAGTCCGGTTGTAGATGTCAGCACACGTCCAATCAGGAAACGTCCCGGGGTAAGTGGAGAGCAATCAGCGGGATCTGAAGACAGCGGAGTAAGTGGCCGGGAGTTCAAAATTGCTTCTATTTGGGTCAATGTGGTGTAAAGTTCTTCATACGTTAAATGACAATTGCCCAACACTCTAAATAAATAAGATTTTGTCGACTTGACTCCCGCCTCCCAGAGACCACCGAAGTGAGGAGTATATGCCGGAACAAAGTGGAAATTCATGTTTTCATTGGCCATACTTTTACTTAAGGAATCGCAATTGCTTTTCAAAAATTTAGATAACTCATTGTATGCGCCAACGAATGAGGTTTCATTATCTGAATAAATATTAACCGGCTTACCCTTTCTAGAAATAAACCTGTGCAATGCTAGCAAATAATTACTACTTGTCAAGTCACCTACCAGCTCCATATGAATACTTTTATTATCCGACATCCGCGACCTTCACGCGAAGCACTCATTATAGGTCTGGCGTAGTCAACCCCTACACTTTGAAAAGGAAATCCACCTGGACAGAGACGCTGCCGTGGTAAGTTGCCCATGAGAGGTGTCAATACCTTACCCTGCATACGATGGCAGCGCATACATTTATGAAAACACGCTTTGGCAAGATTTCGACCTCCTATAGGCCAGTAAGTTCCCTAATGGACGCCAACAGTTGCTGTGGACCGGCATCCATTAACCTTTCGTGCTCATGGTCAAATAATAATTTTGTAAAAATATGATTGGACTGTAATATTATAGGATGTTTTTTATCAAATGAAAATGTTGAATTGTCGAGACGACCTCCAACTCGCATAATCTGATTTTTACCTAAAATACATTAAATTTTGAAAGTGGACTTTTTCTAGGTAATTTTTGTTTATTATTAAGTAATCTATATTCAAGAAAGGACTGGTCTTGACATTTTAAAATTATAATATTTAACGCGTTTCTTAATTCTTCGTTAGTAAGATATTTTGACTTTAATTTCTGCTTTTTACAAATCATAATAAATCGCTTACGATTTATTATGATTTGTAAAAGCAGAACCTACAGAACGCACGAGTCGTGAATAATTAGAAAACCGAGAAAATCGATCAGACTTTCATTATTATTATTATTATTATTATTATTATTATTATTATTATTATTATTATTATTATTATTATTATTATTATTATTATTATTATTATTATTATTATTATTATTATTATTATTATTATTATTATTATTATTATTATTATTATTATTATTATTATTATTATTATTATTATTATTATTATTATTATTATTATTATTATTATTATTATTATTATTATTATTATTATTATTATTATTATTATTATTATTATTATTATTATTATTATTATTATTATTATTATTATTATTATTATTATTATTATTATTATTATTATTATTATTATTATTATTATTATTATTATTATTATTATTATTATTATTATTATTATTATTATTATTATTATTATTATTATTATTATTATTATTATTATAAAAGATATATAAAGAGCGAGGGTGAAACAGACTGAGGGAGACTGTCGTTTATGCTGCTGTTTGTCGGTTTCCATTAGGTTATTCAAGACTTTTGCTTTTGTCGTCTTGTAAGATATCACGTGAAGAAATATAATGGAATTTTCTTATTGGGGTTACCACATTGCACACTGAACTTAGATTTGGTAAATATATTTATATTACAATCGTAAATCATTAACATTCAGGACGGCGGGCACACCGCGCGTGAACTCGACGTGTTATTTCTTTAAAGGTCTAGTGCAAATTGTAACCATACTAACATAGCATTTAAGTAATTCATTTAATTTTTTGTATACTAACAAGTGGGCCTTGTTGCACCAATAAAAATATTACTATTATTATTATTATTATTATTATTATTATTATTATTATTATTATTATTATTATTATTATTATTATAAAAGATATATAAAGAGCGAGGGTGAAACAGACTGAGGGAGACTGTCGTTTATGCTGCTGTTTGTCGGTTTCCATTAGGTTATTCAAGACTTTTGCTTTTGTCGTCTTGTAAGATATCACGTGAAGAAATATAATGGAATTTTCTTATTGGGGTTACCACATTGCACACTGAACTTAGATTTGGTAAATATATTTATATTACAATCGTAAATCATTAACATTCAGGACGGCGGGCACACCGCGCGTGAACTCGACGTGTTATTTCTTTAAAGGTCTAGTGCAAATTGTAACCATACTAACATAGCATTTAAGTAATTCATTTAATTTTTTGTATACTAACAAGTGGGCCTTGTTGCACCAATAAAAATATTACTATTATTATTATTATTATTATTATTATTATTATTATTATTATTATTATTATTATTATTATTATTATTATTATTATTATTATTATTATTATTATTATTATTATTATTATTATTATTATTATAAAAGATATATAAAGAGCGAGGGTGAAACAGACTGAGGGAGACTGTCGTTTATGCTGCTGTTTGTCGGTTTCCATTAGGTTATTCAAGACTTTTGCTTTTGTCGTCTTGTAAGATATCACGTGAAGAAATATAATGGAATTTTCTTATTGGGGTTACCACATTGCACACTGAACTTAGATTTGGTAAATATATTTATATTACGCTGCCGGCCAAAGCCTTAAGACTCTGCCGCCCTCTTTCTTCTTATGGATGTCGTAAGAGTCGACTAATGATAAAGCCTTGAAACTGCAATTGGCTACGGACAGATGTCGGGGTCGACCACCCCGAAACAACCCCGAACAACCCCCAAATAATAACCTTGTCGAAACATAAACCAGACCAAAATTAGCAGACCCTTGACGGGCAGCCGTGCCTAGGTGTCTGATACTGTGATCGCCAATCCCCTTGCCTAGCGTGGCGATTATGGCAGATGGTCCTATGGGGATGGCTTATGTCCAGCAGTGGTCTATTACAGGCTGCTATGTTGCATGTACGTGTGTGTTGCCGGTACTTCGTAGCTATACATACGTCACTTTTATGACCGTGATGTTAAAAAAATTTCTTCCGCCATTCCCAATACGGGGGCAGACAGTCTAGACAATATCATAGACCCACCTTCCACCGAACACAACTATTTGGATAATTACTTACATTTTAATTGGACTTTGACCTTCGACGACGAGATAGAGGTGATTTAAGCACCTAAAATTGGCATTATAATAATTTAGAACCTGGGTCACTTGCAGTAAGGTCAGCCCTAGTAACCTATGACTCGCATTATATATTCGAGTTATTTCCGAAAAATAATTCATACTAAAAATAAAAATAGTAATAGAATAAAAATAGGAGTAAAATAAAAATAGCGCCTGATTTGTAAATAAGTGTGAGCGAGCCGCGCGATAAGATTCCGTTCTTTTGCAATAAGATGTTTGTGCACACACACAAACGAGTGACGTGTATTTGTTTGAAAAATAGTTTTAGTACATAATGCGGTTTCTGTAGCATGTTAGTCTTTTATGTTTTGCTAAAAGCACAACGGAGAATAACTATTAACATATCAAACATCCATGGCTCGAGTACTAAAATTCATACCCATAATTCAAAAACGAGATTCGAACATATAACTCTGGACGCTTAGAGCTACACTTAAAGCATACTCTTCCTGTTCGGGAGTATAGGGAATTTAAAATAAAGCGACGTGGATGTTAACTTGACTATTGTTACAAGTAAAGTAATTACCGAGGGTAACGACACATAGGTACATAATAAACTATGAGCCTGTCTTAATATTAGTTTAATAATTAAATAATATACGTTGCTCCGTAAAGCGACAGGCGCTTTAACATGCCCCCGGGCGTTGAAAGCTCTGATTTCAACCACAATCTGATGACAGCGGTAAAAGGCAGATCCTATTAAATGCACTTCTGATGATGTCACTGGATGTTCTGACGTCTGCAACACGAACTGTATTATCGGGCCCAGGACGTATTGCGACAATTCTTCCGAGCCTCCATTTCAAGGGAGGGAGATGGTCATCCTTGATTACAACCGACGTATTCAAGCTTAAGCCATCCTTGCAACTGCGCCATTTCACTCTTTGCTGCAATTCTGAAACATACTCTTTACTCCAACGCTCCTAAAAATGCTGGCGCAATTGTTCAATGCGTTGAAACCTGGTTAAAAGAGGAGTACTTTGATACTGGTAGTCCGGTTGTAGATGTCAGCACCCGTCCAATCAGGAAACGTCCCGGGGTAAGTGGAGAGCAATCAGCAGGATCTGAAGACAGCGGAGTAAGTGGCTGGGAGTTCAAAATTGCTTCTATTTGGGTCAATGTGGTGTAAAGTTCTTCATACGTTAAATGACAATTGCCCAACACTCTAACTAAATAAGATTTTGTCGACTTGACTCCCGCCTCCCAGAGACCACCGAAGTGAGGAGTATATGCCGGAACAAAGTGGAAATTAATGTTTTCATTGGCCATACTTTCACTTAAGGAATCGCAATTGCTTTTCAAAAATTTAGATAACTCATTGTATGCGCCAACGAATGAGGTTTCATTATCTGAATAAATATTAACCGGCTTACCCTTTCTAGAAATAAACCTGTGCAATGCTAGCAAATAATTATTACTTGTCAAGTCACCTACCAGCTCCATATGAATACTTTTATTATCCGACATCCGCGACCTTCACGCGAAGCACTCATTATAGGTCTGGCGTAGTCAACCCCTACACTTTGAAAAGGAAATCCACCTGGACAGAGACGCTGCCGTGGTAAGTTACCCATGAGAGGTGTCAATACCTTATCCTGCATACGATGGCAGCGCATACATTTATGAAAACACGCTTTGGCAAGATTTCGACCTCCTATAGGCCAGTAAGTTCCCTAATGGACGCCAACAGTTGCTGTGGACCGGCATCCATTAACCTTTCGTGCTCATGGTCAAATAATAATTTTGTAAAAATATGATTGGACTGTAATATTATAGGATGTTTTTTATCGAATGAAAATGTTGAATTGTCGAGACGACCTCCAACTCGCATAATCTGATTTTTACCTAAAATACATTAAATTTTGAAAGTGGACTTTTTCTAGGTAATTTTTGTTTATTATTAAGTAATCTATATTCAAGAAAGGACTGGTCTTGACATTTTAAAATTATAATATTTAACGCGTTTCTTAATTCTTCGTTAGTAAGATATTTTGACTTTAATTTCTGCTTTTTACAAATCATAATAAATCGCTTACGATTTATTATGATTTGTAAAAAGCAGAACCTACAGAACGCACGAGTCGTGAATAATTAGAAAACCGTTATTATTATTATTATTATTATTATTATTATTATTATTATTATTATTATTATTATTATTATTATTATTATTATTATTATTATTATTATTATTATTATTATTATTATTATTATTATTATTATTATTATTATTATTATTATTATTATTATTATTATTATTATTATTATTATTATTATTATTATTATTATTATTATTATTATTATTATTATTATTATTATTATTATTATTATTATTATTATTATTATTATTATTATTATTATTATTATTATTATTATTATTATTATTATTATTATTATTATTATTATTATTATTATTATTATTATTATTATTATTATTATTATTATTATTATTATTATTATTATTATTATTATTATTATTATTATTATTATTATTATTATTATTATTATTATTATTATTATTATTATTATTATTATTATTATTATTATTATTATTATTATTATTATTATTATTATTATTATTATTATTATTATTATTATTATTATTATTATTATTATTATTATTATTATTATTATTATTATTATTATTATTATTATTATTATTATTATTATTATTATTATTATTATTATTATTATTATTATTATTATTATTATTATTATTATTATTATTATTATTATTATTATTATTATTATTATTATTATTATTATTATTATTATTATTATTATTATTATTATTATTATTATTATTATTATTATTATTATTATTATTATTATTATTATTATTATTATTATTATTATTATTATTATTATTATTATTATTATTATTATTATTATTATTATTATTATTATTATTATTATTATTATTATTATTATTATTATTATTATTATTATTATTATTATTATTATTATTATTATTATTATTATTATTATTATTATTATTATTATTATTATTATTATTATTATTATTATTATTATTATTATTATTATTATTATTATTATTATTATTATTATTATTATTATTATTATTATTATTATTATTATTATTATTATTATTATTATTATTATTATTATTATTATTATTATTATTATTATTATTATTATTATTATTATTATTATTATTATTATTATTATTATTATTATTATTATTATTATTATTATTATTATTATTATTATTATTATTATTATTATTATTATTATTATTATTATTATTATTATTATTATTATTATTATTATTATTATTATTATTATTATTATTATTATTATTATTATTATTATTATTATTATTATTATTATTATTATTATTATTATTATTATTATTATTATTATTATTATTATTATTATTATTATTATTATTATTATTATTATTATTATTATTATTATTATTATTATTATTATTATTATTATTATTATTATTATTATTATTATTATTATTATTATTATTATTATTATTATTATTATTATTATTATTATTATTATTATTATTATTATTATTATTATTATTATTATTATTATTATTATTATTATTATTATTATTATTATTATTATTATTATTATTATTATTATTATTATTATTATTATTATTATTATTATTATTATTATTATTATTATTATTATTATTATTATTATTATTATTATTATTATTATTATTATTATTATTATTATTATTATTATTATTATTATTATTATTATTATTATTATTATTATTATTATTATTATTATTATTATTATTATTATTATTATTATTATTATTATTATTATTATTATTATTATTATTATTATTATTATTATTATTATTATTATTATTATTATTATTATTATTATTATTATTATTATTATTATTATTATTATTATTATTATTATTATTATTATTATTATTATTATTATTATTATTATTATTATTATTATTATTATTATTATTATTATTATTATTATTATTATTATTATTATTATTATTATTATTATTATTATTATTATTATTATTATTATTATTATTATTATTATTATTATTATTATTATTATTATTATTATTATTATTATTATTATTATTATTATTATTATTATTATTATTATTATTATTATTATTATTATTATTATTATTATTATTATTATTATTATTATTATTATTATTATTATTATTATTATTATTATTATTATTATTATTATTATTATTATTATTATTATTATTATTATTATTATTATTATTATTATTATTATTATTATTATTATTATTATTATTATTATAGAAATCAGCAAACTTCGCAATCTGGACTACCCCGAGATAGCGTACTCTTCCATTTTTATTTAATAGCTAAAAGAGAATTCCTACGCAGTTCGATAGAAAATACGACAGAATATAAATGCGGTATTTGCAGGATCTTTAAGTGAGACATGTATTTTAATGTTTAAATTTGAAAGGCAGTTCTTAGGCCACTGCCTACTATACTTGAGTCATGGAGGAATATGTTTACATAAATTTTAATAAATAAATAAATAAATAAATAAATAAATAAATAAATAAATAAATAAATAAATAAATAAATAAATAAATAAATAAATAAATAAATAAATAAATAAATAAATAAATAAATAAATAAATAAATAAATAAATAAATAAATAAATAAATAAATAAATAAATAAATAAATAAATAAATAAATAAATAAATAAATAAATAAATAAATAAATAAATAAATAAATAAATAAATAAATAAATAAATAAATAAATAAATAAATAAATAAATAAATAAATAAATAAATAAATAAATAAATAAATAAATAAATAAATAAATAAATAAATAAATAAATAAATAAATAAATAAATAAATAAATAAATAAATAAATAAATAAATAAATAAATAAATAAATAAATAAATAAATAAATAAATAAATAAATAAATAAATAAATAAATAAATAAATAAATAAATAAATAAATAAATAAATAAATAAATAAATAAATAAATAAATAAATAAATAAATAAATAAATAAATAAATAAATAAATAAATAAATAAATAAATAAATAAATAAATAAATAAATAAATAAATAAATAAATAAATAAATAAATAAATAAATAAATAAATAAATAAATAAATAAATAAATAAATAAATAAATAAATAAATAAATAAATAAATAAATAAATAAATAAATAAATAAATAAATAAATAAATAAATAAATAAATAAATAAATAAATAAATAAATAAATAAATAAATAAATAAATAAATAAATAAATAAATAAATAAATAAATAAATAAATAAATAAATAAATAAATAAATAAATAAATAAATAAATAAATAAATAAATAAATAAATAAATAAATAAATAAATAAATAAATAAATAAATAAATAAATAAATAAATAAATAAATAAATAAATAAATAAATAAATAAATAAATAAATAAATAAATAAATAAATAAATAAATAAATAAATAAATAAATAAATAAATAAATAAATAAATAAATAAATAAATAAATAAATAAATAAATAAATAAATAAATAAATAAATAAATAAATAAATAAATAAATAAATAAATAAATAAATAAATAAATAAATAAATAAATAAATAAATAAATAAATAAATAAATAAATAAATAAATAAATAAATAAATAAATAAATAAATAAATAAATAAATAAATAAATAAATAAATAAATAAATAAATAAATAAATAAATAAATAAATAAATAAATAAATAAATAAATAAATAAATAAATAAATAAATAAATAAATAAATAAATAAATAAATAAATAAATAAATAAATAAATAAATAAATAAATAAATAAATAAATAAATAAATAAATAAATAAATAAATAAATAAATAAATAAATAAATAAATAAATAAATAAATAAATAAATAAATAAATAAATAAATAAATAAATAAATAAATAAATAAATAAATAAATAAATAAATAAATAAATAAATAAATAAATAAATAAATAAATAAATAAATAAATAAATAAATAAATAAATAAATAAATAAATAAATAAATAAATAAATAAATAAATAAATAAATAAATAAATAAATAAATAAATAAATAAATAAATAAATAAATAAATAAATAAATAAATAAATAAATAAATAAATAAATAAATAAATAAATAAATAAATAAATAAATAAATAAATAAATAAATAAATAAATAAATAAATAAATAAATAAATAAATAAATAAATAAATAAATAAATAAATAAATAAATAAATAAATAAATAAATAAATAAATAAATAAATAAATAAATAAATAAATAAATAAATAAATAAATAAATAAATAAATAAATAAATAAATAAATAAATAAATAAATAAATAAATAAATAAATAAATAAATAAATAAATAAATAAATAAATAAATAAATAAATAAATAAATAAATAAATAAATAAATAAATAAATAAATAAATAAATAAATAAATAAATAAATAAATAAATAAATAAATAAATAAATAAATAAATAAATAAATAAATAAATAAATAAATAAATCGCTGGCAACTCGAATCGAATAATTTAATTTTCGTCGGCCACGCGGAGCGAATTTTATTTCTTTTTAGTCGCTGTCGACGCTTCTATTATTTAATAAACTTTTCTTCTAATTACTTTATTAAGGTCACCACAGCCAAGTGTTTTGGTGATAGTAATTCGAGCTAAGTGACCCGAGTTCGATCCTGCGGAAGTAGGCTCATACCTATAAGTCTTTTTCAAGACTATTTTATGTTTTATATCATTGTGTTGGATATTAAGAGGGCGACAGTCGTCTCAAAAATAATGTATACATAATAACATGTACATGACTCTTTTTTCTCGAGGGTTTCGTTAAGAGGCGAGTAAAGGAAAAGCCACGAAAATGGTAATGTCTTCCGACTGATAGCGTAATAATTATCAGTACCATACAAAAATTAAGCTGACTAGTGAAGGGCAGCTGTTTCAAAGATGTGAGGCATCGGACGATGTGAGGATAGTCAACATGTGGGTGTGGACGGTTTTAATTATATAAATAATAAGGTCTAACAATTTTTTTTATACAGAATAGGGCGGCAAAGGAGCCGGTGGCCCACGTGATGGGAAGTGATTACCGCCGTCCATGAAGACCTGCAATACCAGGGGAATAGCTGATGCGTTGCCGGGATTGGTGAAATTCGGCAGCTGGGATTAAACTGAACAATTCACCGGAGCACTCCCCATAGTTCATCTTATAAAAACTGCAAAGAGAAGCAACATCTCTTCGCAATGCCTGGGGATCTAGCCGATCAGATAGAACGTGATTGTCGCCGATTCGAGCCAAATGTTTTATTATTATAATTATGATAATTCTTTTTGCTAATAAATAAAAAAATTAAATATCATCAGGCCTTTCCCGATACAGAGGTAGGCAGATGGCTAAACAATTATGCCCTTTCAACCCACCTTCTACCAAAATTACTTTTAGGCAAACTGACTGGAGCCCGTCCCTGTCTTTATGTCCAAGTCAAGGGCATAAACTATACATAAGTTTTTCTAAAAACCAATTGGTACGCGCCTTCCACCTGGGGAACGAACTCGGGTCTCTTGACTCGAATTCCGATCACCTCGGCTATCGTGACTCTGATATGGCGTCATTCTTTTTGGAATTTATTCTAGCAAATAAGGGAGGGTCACGAGTACTCGGATGCCTAGACGTGCATGTATGAAGAAGATAGACAAGGTAGACAGGGTAGACAGAGGTCGAGTCTAGACAATTAAGTCCCTTCGACCCACCTTCCACCGAAGATATTTTTGGGACAACGTGACAGGTGGTGAGCCCGTCGCCGTCTTTATGTCCAAGCCAACGATATTAGTACATAAGTTTTTGAAAAACCCATTGGTACGAGCCTGCCAACTTGGGATCGAACTCGGGTCTATTGACTCGAAATTCCGACCACCCAACCACTCGGCTATCGTGACTTTTATATTATATTAACGACTTATCATTATTAAAATCAAGTAGAGCTTAATTTTTTGCTATACCATGGTATTTTAATAGGATGCCATAGTCATCAAGGATGAGGCTAATTTACATTGTGAAATTTATTGATAAATATAATATGTTGTTGTTATTTATTACATTTTACACTACATTTACATTTTACATTTTTACATTGATTACACTCGCGGGACCATTGCTTGATACAAAATATTTATGAAATACTAATAGGGTTTGAGTTTCTCTGTACCTAAATAGTCCCTCAGGAGCAGTAATAACATATAGTGAAACGGCATGAACAATTTTTCTCGTAATGATTGGTAAACGATAAACCGCTTTCAACCTATATCACACAAATATTTGAGTGACATAGCGAGATTCGAATCCATAACGTTTAGCTACGAAGGCAGAGTTGCAATCAACTAAGCTGTCACATTAAAACATTTGCTTATTTTTTACAAAGAACATTAGTAATGCTAAATAACTTTATTAGTATTCTTGTTAACGATACTAACCAAGTTGCAGTGATTGTGTGTCGAGTGGTTTACGGGAAAGGTCGGATGAGCGGGCCCGAAACCATGACGTCATGTTACGTACGCGTTATCGTACGCGTGTCATTCAGATTCGGTCCCCGGGCCGACACAAGTAAAATATTTTTAGTGTTGAATTTGCCGAGAGCTCGAAAATAAAACATTGTTTGCCGTCGACGTCTATGAAATAATATTAAAATAAATAAATGACTTATATATTCTCTGTTTTAACAAGGGTTAGGTGGTAGACAATACAGTATAGCATTATTTGTAAAAATTTTTGTGCAAAAAGATTAAATTAAATAAATAAATAAAGTTTAAAAATAACTCAGACTTCATAGTTTCAATAGTGTGAAGCGCAGACGTAATCAGGCCTTGATAACCGAGACACAGCTTTGTCGTTGTATCTTTTCAAGGGCAAGTAATTAATACCATTTAAACCTACTAATGAAATACATGTAAATTTATATGTAAGAAACGTAGCACATCACTGTAACTATTTTGTTATAAATGTGACCAAAGGAGTTTTAGTTACAACCAAACGAAATAATTCCGAATGTAAGAAAGCGTGGAGCTTACTTAATACGGGAACGACAAAGCAGTAATCTTTATTACAGTGAATACAAAGTGCACAATAGAGCTCTTTGTATAAAGAAAGCTAGTTCTTGTGAACTAGCTGTACTAACCATTTAAGCGTTAAATGCATTTGTTTGGTTGTTTGCTTGCTTTAGAACAGAGCAGAAAACAAAAGAGATAGTTAATGTCTTTGTGTTTTCTCCCGCGACGTTAAATATAAAGTTTGTTTTATAAAGTAGAACTTGAATGCTGCATATTTATAATGGATAAGTTAAAAGGTTTTATTGGAGTGATTATATGGAGAAAAGGAGGAATACTTGTTAATATAAAAGGGATAAATGTACAGAGAGTATATTTTATTTTCTTGCATTCACTGGAGTAGACGGAGATATTTTAATTTATTTCTTTCGACCCACATCTCTATATGGTATACTTTGTACCTTATCTACATAGATGAATATTTATAAATATTTAAAATCTAGAACTCTTTTATAAACATTCACACATACGAATAGAGCTTTGCCCCTAGTGGGATTCGAACCCGTAACCCTTAGCTTCGAAATATATAAGACTCTTTTTCGCTATAATCATAATCACCATGCTTGGCAAGCGGATCCCCGCTCGCAGTATTAGACACCTTATAGACCACCTATTTGGCACCTTAGGAACTGCTGCCCGTCACTGGTCTGCTTGATTTTTGTGTGATATTTAGTGAAATGTGATTCCTATAGTCGGTAGCCATTGAATTTCACTTATCTCCTTTAGTTGCCTCTTAAGACACTCATAGGAAGATCATCCGATGCAGATGACTTGTTTAAAATTATCAATAAGAGGAAACTGGGATGTAGGTAAGAACTCTGATCCCAAAGTAAGCAGCTTAAGCGTGCGTGTTATGGAATTAGATCCAATAATTAATTAATCAAACTCGAGACTTCAGAGCTGGCAACACCATTAAGACTGGTGTGGCCACTAGTCCTCGTAGTTCAAACTACAGTTGTGGAAGAGCGGGGCATCCTGGTAAAAGTACTATTTAAAAACTATTTCTATCAACAAGCTATCCTATGTCGAAGCACATAGTTCTTATTCCTTTATTGTCTGCGTTATATTAGATGTTTAGTAAAGCTTCGGCTCATAAATCACTGTAATCTTAACGACATATATCTCCTCGAATGTGTACATCACTAGCGCCGTTCTGTTCGGTAAGTGCGAGCGCGCTGCACATGATTTATTGCCGAGGACAGTTGATAACGTCCGGTATAAAGTCGTTCAGCCAAAAGATTTTTTTTATTTTTTATTTTTAATGTTCATTGTCTATTTTTGAAAAAAGTTTATATTATATAAAATTTTGCAGCTAAGTGGTTGGGTAATTGAAATTAGAGTCAAGAATTAAGATTTGTAGGCTCAGACATAAAGACGGTGGCACTGAACTATGATTGTCTAGACCTCTGGCTACCCCTGTATTGTGAAATGCTTGAAAATTGTATTTTTTTTTACTTAGTTTATTCTTTACAGATAAAGAGATATTACTTAACAATTAGCTTCCAGGATTTGCCATAAGTCACTCCAAACACAAGCATTGCCGCCTAGTGGGAATGGTTAACAGGAAAACTAGGAATATTATTTAGAATTGCAGTTATAAACATTATACAGAATTAAAAATAAGTAGATGGTGAATATGATCATATCATATGTGAGAAAGTACAGATCTATATGGTAAAATGCCTCACATTCACGCTTGAAACTCATAGACAATCGTAAGAGTGTATTTGCTCTGTAAATATTCTATATTTTTCTTAAATGTTATTGTAAAATTAATAATTACCATTACTAATTTTACAATAACGAGATAATAAACAGAGAATAAATTTATCTCGAGATGTGTTTCATAAAATAGTTGAATAGTTTCTTATTACGGCTGAGAGAACTGACCATTAAATGCAATGATGTATTTATAAATGTTTGTAAATGAATCGGGGAATAAAAGAGAAATAGCTAGCGCAATAAATTGAAGAAAAAATTAAATATAAAATGAGAACTGCTTTCACGTTAAGTTTTTTTTTATATAAAAGGGAGGCAACCGAGCAGGTGGCTCACGTGATGGTAAGTGATTACCGCCGCCCATGAACACCATGTTTGAAATTTAAAAAAAAATCATCAGGTGTAATGACATTGAATAATTTTAACGTGATTTATTATTCAACAAGGGTAAAAAAAGTATTGCCGATGTAAAATATAAAATTTTTAATAAAACTGTTTTTTTTAAAGTTTTATTAATATTTTGAGATAATAATAATATTATATAAATAAATAATAATAAATAAATATCTTCACGCAATTCCCAATACAGGCGTAGACAGAGGTCAAGTCTAGACAATTAAGTCCCTTTGGCCCACCTTCCACCGAAGATATTTTCGGAACAACGTGACAGGTGGTGAGCCCGTCGCCGCCTTTATGTCCAAGCCAACGATAAAATTCGTACATTAGTTTTTGAAGAACTCATTGGTACTGCCACCTGGGGATCGAACTCGGGTCTCTCGACTCGAAATTCCGACCACGCAACAACTCGGCTACCGTGACTTTAATAATAATATTAATAATAATAATTTATTTAAATCGGACAAAATGTTATCCATATTGAATAGTTTGTTATCCGGTTAGTAACAATTTCAATTAAAACTATGTTAGTATGGTTAGTTTACATCAATTTGAACAAATATCATTTGTGATATTTGTTCAAATCTCCTAGTACGATCCCTATGCAGTGGTTCTGGACGGGGCAGTCACAAATATCGCCCTCAGAATGCTATTGCTGCTACCTCTCAAACGCTGCATTAGTGAGGCTGTTTTTGTTTTGCGGATTATTGCTTGAAAGGTATCCGTACGCGTCTCCACAAACGCCAGTGTCAAGATACGCGACAAATGTTTATATTTCTCGCGTATCTTGACACTGTCGTTGTAAATCCACGGCCAACAGCGTGTATACCTTAAGGCATTCGTTGATAGTTCGCAATAGTCGTAGAGATGAATTATTGACTTAAATTTTATCATGTTTCTGAACGTAGCAGTCATGTAGAGATCTCAAAGCGCATCTACAAGAGCGCTACGAAATTTCTACGAACGTAACACCAGATATAAGGCATGCAAGAGATGTGACTGGTTGCGTTTGTTGAATATAAAAGCTGTCGTGGCTGACACTTCGAGCTTTAAGACCAGCTGGTTGTCCTAGGTGAATGACAGATGCGGTAATGTGAAGCGACGCGACGCGACAAGAAAATATAAATCGTAAGAAAGGACTACAGATACTACTTTCTAGGACAACAGATAAGACGCAGGGAGTGCTACAGAATTTAAGTTATCCTAATGAAATAAACTCTGGTTCGTTACACTATTTCTAAATAAACAACAGCAACGGATTTTTAAGATCTCTGATTTCTTGAATTTGTCTATGCCTTGTATAATAGAAAATATTTTGAATAATCAGAAGAATTTCAGAAAATTTGTATAAAATTAAGTTATGTTATAAGTGAATCTAATTCTGCTAATAAGCTACCAATGTGTAGTAGCTGAATTAGATTTATTCTGTGGCAATTCAAAGTTCTTTGGGTTATTTAGTATTTAATAAGGAAAACATTAAAAATATTGATCGATTATTACATTAAATATACACGGATAAGGTACTTTGTCCCTATCCATGTATGAATTTAATTAACATTTATTTTTTTATTTTTTCAGCTTGTAAAATACATGCTGGATTTTTTAAATTAAATTTGTAAGTAAATAAAAAACAGTTATCATTATATGTGATTGAGTGTATCTACAGTATCTCTTATTATTTCTTCTATATTTCTTTCCTAAACTGAAGACTATCCAGACTATCTGAAGTCCACAGCTGAAAATAGGCCTCCCTCGAAGATTACTTCAAATAATGTCTTTAATCCATCCGCATCCATCGACTCCGCGTAATATTTATGCAGGCCGTTACTCCATCTTGTGGGACATCGTACATATCGATTTCTCAAATAAATACATCACGTGAAGCTCTTACATATGGAATCTACGAGTTACAAATTTACGAGTTAGAACAAAATGGAATTATTTGAAGACAGTGCTTCAATAAAAAAGGCCAATTCCAAACGAAATGTAATTTATTAAAAGAAAATGATTGACATTTTGCCGTGAAAAATAATACTGAATTTAATTAAAAATAATACTGAATTTAATTAAAAATAATACTGAATTTAATTAAAAATAATACTGAATTTAATTAAAAATAATACTGAATTTAATTAAAAATAATACTGAATTTAATTAAAAATAATACTGAATTTAATTAAAAATAATACTGAATTTAATTAAAAATAATACTGAATTTAATTAAAAATAATACTGAATTTAATTAAAAATAATACTGAATTTAATTAAAAATAATACTGAATTTAATTAACATTTATTTTTTTATTTTTTCAGCTTGTAAAATACATGCTGGATTTTTTAAATTAAATTTGTAAGTAAATAAAAAACAGTTATCATTATATGTGATTGAGTGTAACTACAGTATCTCTTATTATTTCTTCTATATTTCTTTCCTAAACTTAAGACTATCCAGACTATCTGAAGTCCACAGCTGAAAATAGGCCTCCCTCGAAGATTACTTCAAATAATGTCTTTAATCCATCCGCATCCATCGACTCCGCGTAATATTTATGCAGGCCGTTACTCCATCTTGTGGGACATCGTACATATCGATTTCTCAAATAAATACATCACGTGAAGCTCTTACATATGGAATCTACGAGTTAGAACAAAATGGAATTATTTGAAGACAGTGCTTCAATAAAAAGGCCAATTCAAACGAAATGTAATTTATTAAAAGAAAATGATTGACATTTTGCCGTGAAAAATAATACTGAATTTAATTAAAAATAATACTGAATTTAATTAAAAATAATACTGAATTTAATTAAAAATAATACTGAATTTAATTAAAAATAATACTGAATTTAATTAAAAATAATACTGAATTTAATTAAAAATAATACTGAATTTAATTAAAAATAATACTGAATTTAATTAAAAATAATACTGAATTTAATTAAAAATAATACTGAATTTAATTAAAAATAATACTGAATTTAATTAAAAATAATACTGAATTTAATTAAAAATAATACTGAATTTAATTAAAAATAATACTGAATTTAATTAAAAATAATACTGAATTTAATTAAAAATAATACTGAATTTAATTAAAAATAATACTGAATTTAATTAAAAATAATACTGAATTTAATTAAAAATAATACTGAATTTAATTAAAAATAATACTGAATTTAATTAAAAATAATACTGAATTTAATTAAAAATAATACTGAATTTAATTAAAAATAATACTGAATTTAATTAAAAATAATACTGAATTTAATTAAAAATAATACTGAATTTAATTAAAAATAATACTGAATTTAATTAAAAATAATACTGAATTTAATTAAAAATAATACTGAATTTAATTAAAAATAATACTGAATTTAATTAAAAATAATACTGAATTTAATTAAAAATAATACTGAATTTAATTAAAAATAATACTGAATTTAATTAAAAATAATACTGAATTTAATTAAAAATAATACTGAATTTAATTAAAAATAATACTGAATTTAATTAAAAATAATACTGAATTTAATTAAAAATAATACTGAATTTAATTAAAAATAATACTGAATTTAATTAAAAATAATACTGAATTTAATTAAAAATAATACTGAATAAA
>JAGSMR010000150.1:0-132500 GCA_029286605.1 Sericinus montela
TCGATGAAAATTGGGTCAAAAGGCTATACATGCATAAGGATAGCGGGATTTACATGTCGAAAATATGGCAGATAATTAACCATAACGTTAATAGATAACCACCCACGTGAAGATGCTTATATTGCTGAATATAGTCTACCATTAGGATAGGCTCACCTTTTGTCACCTTCTCCCAAATAATTATCAAAATATAAAATAAAAAGTACTTTTTATGCTACTACAGAAAATTCAGGTATTCAGGTCTAAACAACTTAGTGCTTTCTATATATTCATTTCATACATTGTATATTTGATATTATTTGACAGGTGGTAAGCCTGTCGCCGCCTTAGTGTCCAAGCCAACGTTATAAATTACTAATCATATATTTAATACTATAGATAACACAGGGGATATGTCTTAACTGTAACTCATAGTGGAACTATAACTGGTTTTTATATAGAAAAGGGAGGCAAACAAGCAAGTGGCACACGTGATGGTAAGTGATTACCGCCGCCTATGAACATCTGCAATACCGGAGGAATAGCAGACGTATTGCCGGCCTTTGAGAAAGGTATAGGCCCTTTTCTTGAAGGTCCCTAAGTCGTATCGGTCCGGAAAAACCGCTGACGGCAGCTCATTCCACAAAATGCAAGTGCGTGCCAGAAATTCCGCGAAAAACGCACTGTGGTGGAATGCCAAGCATCAAGGTGGTGTTGATGAAATTTTTGACTGTGCCGTAAGATACGATGGTGAAATTAGCGGCAGGGATTAATCCGAACAATTCTTCAGAGCCCTCGCCGTAGTAGATCTTGTAGAAATTGCAAATAAATGGAAAAACCGGTAGATAATGATATCATTATCTACCGGTCAACCTTAGCGAGTGTCAACCTTAGTTGAAGGAGAAAGTTTGCAAGAACCATGGGAAGAAAGTGGGTGATGTATTCTTATGTTGATACCAATCTGCTAATAAAACATATTTGCTTTTAAGGTAATGTAAAAATGATGTCTGGCGATTTAGAAACTGAATTCTAATGTCTAATATTGAATGGAAACATTAATCCAATGTGCAAAATGAATTTTAACATTCATACAGAAATACTAGTAAAAATTTATAATACTAAGGGGATGTAAAAAAGATATAACAGACCAAATATGACGCCACTGGCACACGAGTGTCGATAGCGCAATATTCAAAACGTGCTTGAATCAAGACGGAACATATTAATGTATATATATTCAGCTTAGCTTAATATTTTATTTTTATATTCAGCTTAAATTATGTATTTAGGAGTAAGTGTTCGTATTTACCCATAAGACTTTCTTCTCTTTTGTAACGTTTATTTCTTTGTTTTCTTTGTGGTATACAATAAAGCATATATGAATAAATAAATAAATAAATTATTACTAAGTCCTCGATCAGCAGGCTGTAGTGGCAAGTTATGTTGTAAAACCGACTAGGTTCACGAGTGACAATCTAGACGCGGGGAACACATAAATAGATAGATAAATATGGTAGTCTTTAATAATAGTCTTTAATAATGTATCTTTAACGGGCATCGTTAGTAGTAAGTAAGAAGCACTGTTACTGCCCGGTATCTCATCATTCGAATGTATGTATGCAAACTAATTTTCTCTTCTTTCTCATTCATTCCGTCTCGAACTCTGTATATACGTTTGCCCCTCCCCTTCACAGTCAATTTGCATAGCGCAAAGTGTTTCATAATTCATCGTTCTCTTTTCAATTATCGAAATATTCTTGTTTTGTAATATTCTTGTTTCGGATTGGCGGAGTAATCAATCAGAGGTATTGATACTTTAGACAATATATATTCATTATATTCATAGTCGATCTTCATGGACCACTGGCATACACACTGGTTTTCTGTTACTTCCATAGATTGATTCTTGGAGGGGTCTATGTTGGAAATAATTTTTGAAGCTTTCTTTGCACCCTATTAATAGTCCACAGTTGAAAACAAGTCTCCCCAAAGAAAGACTCAACTTCATTCGTCTGGGGGTCACATTGTTTCAAATTACATCCGGAGAAATGTCAACACTTCTGATTACCGCAGTACGGAGAAATGTGTGACGATAAAAAATAAAAAGTAAAAAGTAAGTTTGAGTCGAAAGACCCAAGTTCGATCCCTAGTTGGCAGGCACGTACCAGTGGCTTTTCCAAAAAGTTACGTACGAATTATATTGTTGGCTTGGAAATAAAAACAGCGACGGGCTCACCACTTGTCACGTAGTCCCAAGTAGGCTTCGGAAGAAAGTGAGTCGTTCATTGTCTAGATCTCTGCCTACCCGAAAATAATTTTTACACGATTCTGATTTAACAGTAAGAACAATTCTTGCAATGAATGCAAGCACCCCATTGTTTATTTAATGGTGCGTGTGTTTACTTTACGTTAGGTTGAAACGTTATTTATTCACAGATATTTCAGCCCGTTAGCTTGAAGGCTTCTTGAAATGCTGTTATTGCAAAATTTCAAGAACTTTTTAAAGTTTTTTTGTTATAGATAACTAGCTTGTGGGGTGAAAAATAGCTGTTCACTACATGCAACTGCAACACATAACGCCTGAAAACGTTGTAAGTAGCTAAAGCACGCGTGGTATGGAATCAGAAACAACAAATGTACTACAAACACCCAGACCTGTGAAAAAGTAGACAAAGATATTTTTACATTGATTCGTCTGGAAATCGAACCTGAGATCTTTGAGTTGGCCACCATGATAACCGGTGCGTACATCACTCGTCCACGGAGGTCGCCAAAAGTTAGTTCACAGAAGCGTCGTCATCCCTGAAAACTAAGATGGAAGGTTTCATTGCCCATTATTACCCTGACTCTCTTATACCCTGAAAGTCAGAACATAACTACAATGTTGTTTGGCGGCTGTAGGTAAGAGCGTGGTACTGACCCAGCGACTCCTAGGCAGAAAAGTCTACACCTATGGCAGCCCGTAGTATTAGTGCATCATAACTAGAAGTATTTATGAAACAGAAGCATCTGTACTGCTGTCTAGTGACAGACGTGGGTAAGTGCGTGGTATCAGCGACTCCTAAGCAGAAAAGGAGTCCGTTACAAATGTATAGAAAAAAAAGTAAAATTACGTTTTAGTATGTATCGTTTCTGATAAAACAATCCCCTTTCTTTATTAAAAAGTTTCAAAGTACAAGATTTGCTCGAAAAAAATATGGCACATCGGAATGAAACTTATGTATACATTCACATTTATTATTTTAGTATCTTTAAGCTATTCCCAATAAAGAGAGAGGTTCAGACAATTAAGTACTTTTGACCAACCGTTTATCGTAGGCTTTTTTGGGATAAGGTAACAGGTGGTAAGCTTGTCGTCAACTTTATGTCCTCAGTCATTGATACGAGTCTACCACCTGAGATCGAACTCGGGCCTCTCGTCTCGGAATTGCAATTACCCAACTACTCGGCTATCGTAACTTTATTTATCGTGTTTTTATTATATTAGTAGGATTAAAATAATGCACGATGTACTTTTATGTACATATATTATTATTACATTATTATTTACATACAGCAGGGCGTCACAATGTTCCTCTCACTATTTACATGCATTTAGGCTTCTTAAGTACTCACATTTCATGAAATTTTAGAACCGATGTGACTTGTTTAAATATTGTGGGCACTGTAGTATTTTTTTACGAATAGAGATTGTTACGGGTAAGATTGCATATTAGGTATAAGACTAAAATCACAAAATCAAAATCAGAGTAAAACACGGAGATATAAATATTCTGTAACTTTTATACTTATCTCTGCAGAGTTTTTTTAACAGTGGCAGAGCCACGCATCAGCTTTTGTTGTTGCATGAATGGGCCACCTCGACTACCGGCGTGAAGTAGAAGTCTAACAAACTTCTACGTTTCGTCTGGTAACCGGAGGCCCACACACCCCCCTCCCCCAATTATGGGGCGGGGCACTCTAAGGGAGGCAACGCATCTGCTATGCCTCTGGTATTGCTCATGTTCATGGGCGGCGGTAATCACTTACCATCACGTGATGCTCGTTTGCTTCCCTTTTTTATAAAAAAAAAAATCTTTCCCTTACTGGGGTAAGCAGACGTTTAAATAATTTGCTTTCGACCCGCTTTTCACTGATATTTACTTGGTATAACATGATAGGTGGCAGGCCGATCGCCGTCTGGCTATATTTAAAAATAAATTGTAATAGTCATAAAAAACAACTTAATACCTAACTTGAAAGAATCGATTATTGTATCTCCTTTTAAACATTATTTTATTCACAGATATTTCAGCCCGTTAGCTTGAAGGCTTCTTGAAATGCTGTTATTGCAAAATTTCAAGAACTTTTTCAAGTTTTTTTGTTATAGATAACTAGCTTGTGGTGTGAAAAATAGCTGTTCACTACATGCAACTGCAACACATAACGCCTGAAAACGTTGTAAGTAGCTAAAGCACGCGTGGTATGGAATCAGAAACAACAAATGTACTACAAACACCCAGACCTGTGAAAAAGTAGACAAAGATATTTTTACATTGATTCGTCTGGAAATCGAACCTGAGATCTTTGAGTTGGCCACCATGATAACCGGTGCGTACATCACTCGTCCACGGAGGTCGCCAAAAGTTAGTTCACAGAAGCGTCGTCATCCCTGAAAACTAAGATGGAAGGTTTCATTGCCCATTATTACCCTGACTCTCTTATACCCTGAAAGTCAGAACATAACTACAATGTTGTTTGGCGGCTGTAGGTAAGAGCGTGGTACTGACCCAGCGACTCCTAGGCAGAAAAGTCTACACCTATGGCAGCCCGTAGTATTAGTGCATCATAACTAGAAGTATTTATGAAACAGAAGCATCTGTACTGCTGTCTAGTGACAGACGTGGGTAAGTGCGTGGTATCAGCGACTCCTAAGCAGAAAAGGAGTCCGTTACAAATGTATAGAAAAAAAAGTAAAATTACGTTTTAGTATGTATCGTTTCTGATAAAACAATCCCCTTTCTTTATTAAAAAGTTTCAAAGTACAAGATTTGCTCGAAAAAAATATGGCACATCGGAATGAAACTTATGTATACATTCACATTTATTATTTTAGTATCTTTAAGCTATTCCCAATAAAGAGAGAGGTTCAGACAATTAAGTACTTTTGACCAACCGTTTATCGTAGGCTTTTTTGGGATAAGGTAACAGGTGGTAAGCTTGTCGTCAACTTTATGTCCTCAGTCATTGATACGAGTCTACCACCTGAGATCGAACTCGGGCCTCTCGTCTCGAATTGCAATTACCCAACTACTCGGCTATCGTAACTTTATTTATCGTGTTTTTATTATATTAGTAGGATTAAAATAATGCATATGCACATAAAAGTCAATGTACTTTTATGTACATATATTATTATTACATTATTATTTACATACAGCAGGGCGTCACAATGTTCCTCTCACTATTTACATGCATTTAGGCTTCTTAAGTACTCACATTTTATGAAATTTTAGAACCGATGTGACTTGTTTAAATATTGTGGGCACTGTAGTATTTTTTTACGAATAGAGATTGTTACGGGTAAGATTGCATATTAGGTATAAGACTAAAATCACAAAATCAAAAATCAGAGTAAAAAAACACGGAGATATAAATATTCTGTAACTTTTATACTTATCTCTGCAGAGTTTTTTTAACAGTGGCAGAGCCATGCATCAGCTTTTGTTGTTGCATGAATGGGCCACCTCGACTACCGGCGTGAAGTAGAAGTCTAACAAACTTCTACGTTTCGTCTGTGTCAGGCCACACACCCCTCCCCAATTATGGGGCGGGGCACTCTAAGGGAGGCAACGCATCTGCTATGCCTCTGGTATTGCTCATGTTCATGGGCGGCGGTAATCACTTACCATCACGTGATGCTCGTTTGCTTCCCTTTTTATAAAAAAAAAAAATCTTTCCCTTACTGGGGTAAGCAGACGTTTAAATAATTTGCTTTCGACCCGCTTTTCACTGATATTTACTTGGTATAACATGATAGGTGGCGGGCCGATCGCCGTCTGGCGATATTTAAAAATAAATTGTAATAGTCATAAAAAACAACTTAATACCTAACTTGAAAGAATCGATTATTGTATCTCCTTTTAAACATTATTTTATTTTTTGTTATTTCTTATACATAATTTATTTAATATAAATTAATTAAAGTTTTTTCACCGAAAGACAAGTGGTAAAAATGAAAATGGCTTTAACAGTTCAAATCAATAATGAAACATCTAAGGTACTATTTTAGTAACAAATAATTTTTTATAATCATTAATAAAATACATTATGAATATATTATTTTTAAATATAATATATGTAATTAAAGAATGTTCATAATATACATTATATTATAATTACAACAACTTAGTTCTCACCACAAAACTCAAAAATATTACAAATATGAGTAAAGTATATGCGCTAGTGTGAGGGATGTTCGTTCAATCTGCTCGTTGTTCTATATTTATAGGTTCGTTATGTCAATAAAACTTTTGGCGACTAGGTATGACCTGAGAAATGCTATCAAAAGTATTCACACGATTCGGTAACTGTGGTAAATGTCTGATAGAGTAATCGCCGATCCGTGATTACTGTGGAAACTAAAGGATGATCCCTACGGCAGAGGCATATTCCTGTCCAGTGGAATTTTTTAGGCCGACAACGTGACAGGTGTCGAGTCTATCGTCATAAGCCAATGATATATCTCATACATAAGTTTTGAAAAAAGTCATTGGGTCGAACCTACCACCGGTGTAACTTGGGTATCTTGACTTGAATATCGATTAACCTACAACTCGACTATCGTGACATTATGAAAATATATTTCATTTTAATCTTAGAAATCCGAAATATAAGAAATAAAAAATAGCAAACTACATGTGAACCGCTAAAACATTGCCCTCCCTTTGGGTTTTTCATAAACGGTCAAAATATAATGTCATTACATTTAGAACGGTTTTCGACAATTTTTTTAAGTTTTTAGTCTTGCTCTAATTGAAGCCATGACAGTAAAAAGTAAGGGCGCAACTTTTCGTGTAAATCGCGCTTAAACATTGTTAATAACTAGCACAAAAGAATGGGAGCTTTGAAATTCAGATCCCTAATTTGCAAATAGACGGTCCGCGGAGAGTCATCCAATTTGTAAACAAGTTTCAATGTGTTTGGAAGATTTGAATTCTAGTCAAGAGAGCTGAGTTAGGTCCCTAGCCCCCAAGGCCCGTACCGATAAGTTTTGCAAAACTCATGTATGTTTTATATTATAGGCTTAGTGAAAAATAAGCTCGGGTGAAATGTGGGTCGAAAGAATTAAACGAAGTTTTAGTAAAGTAATTGTATATATAATAAATCAACGAATAAACCACAAACACCCTAAGATAAGGAATACAGAAAAGTGGTATTCTTTATGGAGCTCTCCGAACATCGAACCTTAAAATAGGTAGCCTTAAAATAGGAAGCCTTAAAATAGGTGTATACGCAACTTGTCTACGGAGAGCGTCAAATGTATTAAAAGTCATTAGGTATGCAAGCCGCGTTTCACTGTAATTGAATAAAGAACTACGCAGGTCGCAATCGAATGCCTTAATTAAAGATATCAGACATTTTCGAACATTTAAAGCCCGAACAAGTTAATTTCAGTGAAGTATTAAGTAATTGAAACAATTCGCCGCGGGGGATCCGTTAAGTTGTGCGCGTTGTGATTTAAAATTATTTGATGTTTCTTTGACCTGAGATTGACAGAGGTCTAGACAATTAAGTTCAACTCAACTATCACTGAAGCTTATTTAGGAAAACGTGACAGGTGGTGAGCCTATATATTTTATACAGATTGTATATCTATGTAATAGATGTATAAAGATCCTTGACTCGAATACAAACATGTATATTCATCACACAAATATTTTATTACCATAGCGGGATACAAGACCGCAACCCTTAAGGTAGGTCACCATCAATTCTGCTATCGGGTCGTAGTTGAGAGTTATTATTTTTTTATATTAATTTTATGAATTTTAATCTAATCGAAACTTCACTAGTTAAAATAAGTAATGAAGAAAACAAAGTTCAAGTTTAAGTTTAGCCTAAGTAAAAATAATTATAACTATAATTATAATACTAAAACTATTAGAATAATTACAATTATAATAATATATAATAATATGTAATATATAAATATAAAAAAAAAATATAAAAAACAAATAAAAAAAATATATTAAGTCACGATAGCCGAGTTGTTGGGTGGTCGGAATTTCGAGTCGAGAGACCCGAGTTCGATCCCCAGGTGGCAGTACCAATGAGTTTTTCAAAAACTTATGTACGAATTTCATCGTTGGCTTGGACATAAAGGCGGCGACGGGCTCACCACCTGTCACGTTGTCCCGAAAATATCTTCGGTGGAAGGTGGGTCAAAGGGACTTAATTGTCTAGACTTGACCTCTGTCTACCCCTGTATTGGGAATTGCATGAAAATATATAAATATTATAATAATATTTGATAACTTCAACTAAGGTTGACTGGTAGAGAATGCCATATGGCATTCAGTCCGCCGATTGTTACATATTTTTAAATAAGGTGTAAACAATAAAGCATAAATAAATTAATTAAAAAAATAACTTCAAAATTTTTTATTATTTCTGCCTCACCCCTATATTTTCCTAACGCGATAACTTGAGGGGATTACGCTTCATTGGACAATGTGATTTCCTTCCTTTTGTTTTAATTTACATAGCTTGACATGCTCTCAAAGTTTTTTTTCTTCATCTATAGCAAATTTTTAATATTTTATTTATTTCAACAGAGCTTATTTAACTTCTTTATACATTGTATAGGTTGACCCGGGGTGAAGAGAAATATTTAATTGAGTAGGTGCGTGCATAAATATTATGGGCAATAAGAGACCTTAATTAATTTTATAGTTAGAAATACATAATTACTTTAATTATTTATTTTACATAATATTTTACATACATTTAATATGCATATTTACACATTTATTTTAAAGTATTTGGTGAAAAACAAGCTAAAGTCACTTTCAAGTATCTGCTAGTAATATTCGAATAAGTTACTGATACATTGTCTGCCTCAAGTTGTCATACCAGTTTGTACTGTACAGTCTATACATACAACTAATTAGCTGAAATATTTACATTAGAGCTTATTAAGTATATTGCGTTAGCTAAATGCTCTCACTTCTAAAATTCAAATAATTTAAATTTATCAACACTTGCTGCTTACTTCAAAAACTTAGTAAGTAGTGCTTATATGAATATTTTATTTTAATTACTATGTAACAATCTGATAGTAAATAATGTAGACGATTCGGAAACCGATTTGGTAGGGACCATGCTTTCAAAGCAGAGGGTTGAGGGATCGAATCCCACTAGCGCTATATAGTTACGTTAGCCCTATATTTACTAACCAACATTAAACATATATGTTTACGTATATTCCCAATACTAGAGTAGACAAAAGTCTACACAATTAAGTTTTTTTGGCTCACCCTTACTGAAAACTAAGGTGACAGGTGGTGAGCCTATCGCCAACTTAGTATCCAGGCCAACGGTATAATATATTTACATGGATATATATTTACTTAGATAAATATTCGTATTAACATATTAAAATCCATGACTCGTGTACAAACAGTTCTTCATACAAATATTTACCCCTACCGGGCTTCGAACCCACAACCCTCAGCTTCTGCAGTTTTAGTGTTCAAACCTACGGGTTTGGGCGCTTATTATGCCCTGGTTCACCGTCGGTTACTGTCCTAAATAAGCTGCTTTAAAATGTAGCTCGAAGAGAATCATCTAGACGTCCGTCTACCCCATTAATGGAAATTGCATGACTATATAAAAAAAAACTACAGCTACAGTGTAGGTCACGCTTGTCGCACTGGTTAGCGATCACAGTAGACATCTCGTAACTGACCGTCTCGCTGCTCTTCATCAACGGTCTGCTTAGTTTTGTTTTGGTTCTAGAGATTGTTATTCTGTCTTCTGCTGTCTTCGATGTTTATGCAATGCTCTCTTCTTTTGCTCTTACGGACACTTTCGGAAAGAAAAAGGTGGTTATTGTACTTATTCGTTATTCTACGCCTGTGCCAAAAACCATTGTAATTTATACTTGTGTCTGATGTCTCTTGGTGAAATCGCATGTAATTAAAATTCATTGCAGCACACTTGTAATCAAACCACTTTAATTTTATTTCTAATAATTCACAATAAAGTGAATTGGGTACACGTGTGCAACAATTAATTGTAACAAAATTAATTTAATTCGTCAACACTGAATGGTATAAGGTGCGAAACGTAACGCCGGTTCGTGCTCACCATGACTGTGGCGTTAACCAGACAAGCATTGCAGCTTAACTGGAGTGAGTAAAAATAATAAAAAAAATAGTTATTAAAAAATTACTTCCTAGTTATACTCTGTGTGCTCACTGTTGTAATAACAAATTAAAAATTTGTGGTATCTGGTCCAAAACATGCAAACCGTCACCGGGGGTCCGGCGGGCGATTAGTGATGTCTGCAGCGAGGACCCTCGCCAACCGCAGCGATACTTTTGTACGTTTACATACAGAACTGAGTAAGATGTGTAAGAACTGAATGAGACAGATTCATAGTCTATGTGCGCATGTTTTGATTTATTATTAATGAGTGTATTTTTCTATGTTTTTATTTATTCTTAATTGAACCTTACCGTTACGAAAAATCAAAATGCGAACATAATAATAATATCATTATCTACCGGTCAACCTTAGCGAGTGATAAAACTTTGAAGGAGAAAGTTGATAAGATCAATGGGAAGAAAGTGGGTAATGTATTCTTATACCAATCTGCTAAGGAAACATATTTTTTTTATTACTTTTAAGGAAATGTAAAAATGATGCCTGGCGATTTAGAAACTGAATTCTAATGTCAAATATTGAATGGAAACATTAATGCAATGTGCAAAATTAATGTAAACATTCATACAGAAATACTAGTAGTATGTATATATATATATATATATATATATATATATATATATATATATATATATATATATATATATATATATATATATATATATATATATATAGAGGCCCCCACACCCCCCTCGCTCAATTCTAGGGGGGAGGGCACTCTGAGGGAGGTAACGCATCTACTTTGCCTCTGGTATTGTGGGTGTTCATGGGCGGCGGTAATCACTTACCATCACGTGAGCCACCTGCTCGTTTGCCTTCCTATTCTATAAAAACAAAAATAAAAAATTATTATTAAATCTTCGATCAGCAGGCTGTAGTGGCAAGTTATGTTGTAGAACCGACTAGGTTCACGAGTGACAATCTAGACGCGGGGAACACATAAATATAGATAGATAAATATGGTAGTCTTTAAGGGAAGGAACTCAAATAACATTTTTGTTTTCTTCTAAGTCATAGTATTCTTTCAAAAATCTTGTTTATATAAAGTAAACAGAGGTCTAGAAAATTAAGTATGTAGTATAAACGTAGTTTAATCTATCTTTGGCTTGGACACTAAGACGACAACTGGCTTACCTCCTGTCACGCTATCCCTAATAGGCTCCGATAAAATGTAGTTCGAAAGAACTTAATTGTTTAGACCTCTGAATACTTCGGTGTTAGGGACTCACATGTATCTTCAACGGGCATCCCCATTGAACAAGTCGACATAAAGAGTTGTATATAAAAAAAAAGAAACGATTGGAAATGATAGGAAGTCGCAAAGAACAGTCTATATTTTACCGGCACAAGGGTCATGCGTTGAATCAAAACTGGCAATGGATATAAATTTGTAATAATGTATTCGCAAAAATATCGTATGGTAGAATTCATCTAGAATCAATAAAGCTGGCTGGTATGGAGGACACCGTTGGTTGGAGAAGCTTAGTTAACGGATTAGCGATCACAGTGGCAAATACCTCGCTCGTTAGACATTGGTCTTTGACACAGATCTGCTTAGTGTTCATCTATTTAACGAGATGGTTATTCTGCCATCGATCGATAGACATTACTTCTGTCAAGGCTTTAGCCCCCTCTTTCAAGAAAAGTAACTTTTACTTAATCAAATCCAATAGAATTATACTTAAACGTTGAATGGTTATACTTCATTGCGGGAAAAAACCTACCATCTTGTCAGCAGCTTTTACGCTTGGTAGCGGATACAGTTCCTTTTGAAAGTGGAATGGATCAAAGGACCAAGGATCCATCTCCTCTACGTCGACACTTGTTTGCAGTCAGCGTATCGATGGATCGAAATATCTTCACGCAATTCGACCCACCTTCCACCTAAAGATATTTGACCTGCCTTGTTCTTTATTCAATTACAGTGAAACTCGTCTTGCATACCTAGTGACTTAAAAAAAAACCACGATAGACTTTTTTAAATTAATTTTTATAATACAAAGTTATATTATAATATAAATTTGAGTGAAACGTAACTAAAATAAATTCAACTTACATTTTCCAAATTATGCATATGTGAATCGATTATATAAATACCACCTACCAGCACACCACATTCACTTATTATATAATTTGTCTCTAATCTATCTCTGTATTGGGAATGGCGCTAAGATATTTTTTTAGTACATTAGGTGCGTATACATTTAAGTGACGGTCTGCCTATTGCAGAATATAGGCCTCACCCGTGAGTGGGATCTTTCCATCATCAAATTTCAGGTTCAGTGTTTTTCGAATTAGTTTTCCCACTATTTTTAGGTAGCCATTGCTATTCATGAGGCTTTTACCCCAGTCACCACTTCCAACATTCAGGGGAAAAAATATATGTGAAAGTGACCATTTTTGTTTTCATTCCTACAGCCGAGTAACATACAACATTAAATACATTGCTCTGTTCCCAAAGTAAGCAGTCTTTCCGTCCGATTACAATGTGGGTGTCTTCAAGAGAAGAGTGAATAGGCTTTTTCTAAGCTTGTGTGCCTACCAACAAAAACTACATCGCCACTTACCATCAGGTGGGAATGTAGTTAAACGCTAGCTTATAATGTTAAAAATATATTCTAGGCTCTTTGCCTTACGACACCGACGGGAAGAAAGGGAGGCTAAGTAAAAGGCTAGGTAAAAGGCCAATAGGCAAGGCAAATAAAAAAAATATCTTCACGCAATTCCCAATACAGGTGTAGACAGAGTTCAAGTCTAGACAATTAAGTCCCTTTGACCCACCTTCCACCGAAGATATTTTTGGGACAACGTGACAGGTGGTGGGGCCGTCACCGTCTTTATGTCCAAGCCAACGATGAAATTCGTACATAAGTTTTTGAAAAACGCATTGGTACGAGCCTGCCACCTGGGGATCGAACTCGGGTCTCTCGGCTCGATATTCCGACCACCCAACCACTCGGCTACAATAAAAGAGAAATGTAAAGAAATAAGAGCTCTTACGACTGTTCTTTTTTATTTTTTTATTACTATTATTTTGCTACTTACTTACTTATTATTATTTTGCTACTTTATTACTATTATTTTGCTACTTTATCTTATATATGTATAAATATAAGTATAGGTATTGGTTTATGTATATAGGTATTTTATGGTATATGTTGCATTATATGTATCGTTTGTATTGCTTTTATGTATTGAAAAGTAGATGGCAGGTGCGACTCAAAGAATAAAAAAAATACTATATATATGTTTAATGTATTTTTTTATTCTTTGAGTCGCACCTGCGATCTACTTTTCACCATTACAAGGGTTGACTGGTAGAGAATGTGATGGCATTCTCTACCAGGCATTAAGTGCGCCCATTGTAGCCCTTACTTTAAGGTGTCTCGATAAAGAAAAAATATTAAATAAATAAACTTACACTGTATAAAAAAATAACTTCACGCCGTTCCCAATACAGTGGTATACAGAGGTCGCGATAGTTATGTTTTTTCGACCCACCTTCCGCCGAAATTTTTTGGGACAACGTGTCATTACATTAAAGAATTACGCTAACGATGTAAATCATACATAAGTTTTGAAAAAACTGACTCATGCGAGTCTCCAACCTGGGGATCGAACTCTGGTCACTTGACTCAAATTCCGATCTCCTAACCATTCGGCTAGCGATATTCGATTACAAGTACTAAGGCACTTGTCCTTAGCTAGATTCGAACTCTCGACCCTTAACTTCTAAGACAGGCAAAAATATCGGATGGAAAAATTTATCCAATGTATAAATCAATTCTAATATGTATACAGAAATACTTGTAAAAGAATTTGAAATACAACGGGGATGTAAAAAAGACATTGCAGAATATTGCGGCACGGGCACGCGTGTGTCGATGGGGCGATATCAAAATGATTTACACGTCCAGGGATCGGAATGGGGCTTGAATCGAGAAGAAACATATTAATCTATTTATATTCAGCATAAAATAAAATAAATAAAAATCGTCACGCAATTCCCAATACAGGGGTAGATAGAGGTCTAGTTTAGACAATTAAGTCCCTTCGACCCAAGTTCCACCGAAGATATTTTCGGGACAACGTGGCAGGTGGTGAGCCCGCCGTCTCAGCATAAAATCAACCTTTGTAATTGGATCCTTTTAAATATTAGGAACAAGCAACACGTGACAAATCCTCCAAAAAATTAATTTAAGTTCAGTATTTGGGACAGGCTTTGGAGATCATTTGCGTAGAGGTTTTGTTATTTCAATTTTTGTTTCAAAAACAGTCAGCAGTCAGCTTAGTGATTCGAGTAACTACACCGAACTAACTCTAGGGCGGTGAAGACTGTAATCTATTGAGATCGAAAACCTACCTCCTGTTATTAAATAAATAAAATAGATGGTACGTTTTCGATTTCAGTAGATTATTATAGATTATTGTATAGATTATTATATTTGTAATAATAAACCTTAATTTAACCTGTATTTTAAATAAAAGGAATAAATAGTGCAAGAAGTAAAAGTGAATTTTAATTTATTGTGAATAGGTGTTGTTTGCGGGAGCTGGTGATCTCGTGGTATGCTGTCTCCTCCTTAGAATACAACATAAAATGACAGGTCCGGTAACTTTGGATTAAAAAGACTATATTTTCTAAATATCAATCGTAAAGATAAAAGAAAGTTAGTGAAAGAAAATATGAACTTCAAACTAAACGCGTATAAAACCGCCCTAGCGGCTAGGGCGCTAGCTTTCCCGTTACTGTTCTATTAGCTTTTCTTCAATAATTTGTTGACGAAGGCATTTTAGATTTCTTTGGCAAGATGCTTATCCCGCACTCCGCTAGTAGCCATAGCCGTTTTTAAAGCTTTTATTTTTGTCGCCTTTTAAGCAAACCATTGGAAGAAAACGATGGCGATAAACCCTCTTTTACTACCGTAGAGGCCTACGTTCAATAAAAAAATATTTCTGTATTTTAATATAGCAGGACAGGAATACTCGAGCTATTACTTTTCATAATGTTTTTTATAAATAAATATGGACAAAGTTACTTTAAAGATTCCGATCCCAAAGTAAGTAGCTAAAGCACTTTTGACTCAGATTAATTAAAATGTTTTCCATATTAACCCGTCCGGAGATCGAACAGAGACCACAAAGCTGACGACACGTCGAAAACTGCTGCGTATGGCCGCACCACGGAGGTCATCATCATAACTTCAGAATCATAACGTCAGTACTTAGCCTTAATTAACGCGTGGCACACGTCCTTTTAGAATTTTGCGATAGTACAATTAAAGCTACGTTGATCTACGACCATCAATCTCAAAAGTGATGTACACTGAAGTTATTTTTGATGTGAAACATCTATAGCCGCACGTAAAACCGATTTCTGACGTGGCGACGCATGCAGTGGCTATACAAAGGTATACTAATTTACACCTGAGAATTAAGGTTTATAATTAGACACTGAAATCCCTTTTTTATATTTAATTAATTATATTCATATTATTCATATTAGTGACTATGTAAATTATATCAAGATTTCATTTTTACATGAAAGGTCACTTCCTTATAGTCAAAAAGGTTCAATAATTTTTAAAACGAATAAATATAAACTACCATTAAAATTAGCTGGAGTTTTTAATGTAAATTTGCAAGAGCTGAATCAATGCCATTAATGACATTTCTTCAAAAAGAATTTCAATTGCAAATCAACAACAATCCCAAAGAATCTACTACCAAATATGGAACAACTATAGATGTTGTAATTGTGAGTTATCTTGATAATGTTTCATCCAATACTTTTGTAACGTAATAAATAAATATACAAATATCTTCACGTAATTCCCAATACGGGGGTAGACAGAGGTCAAGTCTCACCGGTCACCTTCCACCGAAGATATTTTCGGGACAACGGGACTTTACTACTACGGGACTTTTGTAACGTAGTTTAGTTATCATCGACCAATCGTCACAGTAATACCGGCAGAGGAAACATCGAATATAACTATAAATGAAGTCACAGAGAGAGAGAGAGAGAAAATATTTAAATTGTGGCCACTTGATATTAATATCGAATTTTTATATCAAATATAAATAAATGCTTATTAAATAAAGTTACCATTTTCGGTAAGAAATTCGTAATACTTCATTTTTTCATTAGTATTTTCTTAGTACTTCAATTTTTTATTCCTGTAATAATATTATCTTTTATGCATATTACTTGTACACACACGATATTTCACATCTGCCAGGCGTCCCATGACGGCTCACATTTTTTTTATAGAAGAGGGAGGCAAACGAGCTGGTGGCACATGTGATGGTAAGTGATTACCGCCGCCCATGAACATCTGCAATACTGGGGGAATAGCGGATGCGTTGCCAGCCTTTGAGAAAGGTAGAGACTTTTTTCTTGAAGGTCCCTTAGTCGTATCGGTCCAGAAAAACCGCTGACGGCAGCTCATTCCACAAAGTGCAAGTGCGTGGCAGAAAATTCCGCGAAAAACGCACTGTCGTGGAATGCCAAGCATTACATTACACATTATTACACTTCATTGGGCAAATCAACTTCAGTATTTGTTAACTTTGCATATCTTCACGCACATTGAATTTCCTCTACTTAGTATAACATTCATAGGCTGTGAGAATGAACATACGAAGTTTTTTTCTTAACTTGAGCCTCCCTTGCTAAAGGTGTTTTTACTAAAGATACATATATCGAATCTTGCGCATCTATTAAGCGCCTAACAAGTTATTAGCAATAATAAAATTAATTTTTATAAGATTTATTTTTATTACAAAATTCAATAAGACATAATTTAATAAGATATATTTTTCGATGGTTCACAAACAAAGTCTTACAAATAATAACAAATAAATGAAGAGATAGGGGAAACATTATATACTCGTCCATAGCTCTGATCCCAATGTCTATAGCTTCGTGTCCAGGGATTAAAAACAAAGAAGGTACCACAAACACCCAGACCTCAGACTATAATTATAGAAAAAGTGGTTTGCTACTTAACCCGTACGGGAATCGCACCCAAGACCTGAGCGCTGGCGACACCTGGTTTGTACGTCACATCACAACACGTCAAATCTATTCAATTATCAACTTAACATCATCTAAAATAATTTATCTAAGACAAAAAAATTCAACCAACAACAATTACCATAACTCACCACTTACACACGCATTACTGTAGAAAAGTGAACTCAAAATACTTCACAAGATAGGAGATAATTTTGATTTGCCTCAAATTAGAATTCAGTATGGAAAAGAAATATACAGTTACATAACAAGTCACCAGAACGTGTAAAGAACGCTTCGTCCTAAAGTAAATTGTATTAAATAAAATGTATCTAATGATTTCTTGTTTTTACGCGAATAGTACACATTTTAAATAAAACGATTTTGTCGCGGCATTCGGCATGCTATAAAGCATCCGAAACGTCGGGAAGTAAATAAAAATAATTGGTTTGTAAACATTAATTAAAAACGCGATAAAATCCGAAAATCGTTTTATTTAAAATGTATTTGTTTTTATTTGTTAGAAAATTAGTTGTATATTTCCAATACTCTACAGCGTGTTTTTTTTGTGTTTGTCATAATCTTAAGAGAATAGTGCAATGTTCTTTTTTTGTGAGAAATAAATTTTTTACACCGAAGTTCTTTATTCTCCAATCCTCGGCCACATATTAATGATGAGTAAAACATTTTTTATAATAGGTTGGGGAAAAAGTGGATGCTGTTTGTGTGGTGGGATTGGATCGATTCTGAACTCTACTGCGAACAACTGATAAGATTAAAGCAAGAAGTTAAGAGAAAGCGGCCGGAATTAACCAACAGACAAACTTAAGAAGGGGTGTGGTTCTTCATTAGATAACGCCAGACCTCACACATCTTTTAGCAAAAATTAAGTGAGCTTCGCTGAGAGGTTTTATTGCATCCGTCGTATAGTCCTGATTAGACCTTCAGATTTTGACCTGTTTCGATTTCTTCAGAATTCTTTAGGTGGAGTTCGGTGGAGGAATGGCGTTCACACCGGTTTTCAAAGTGTCGCCATCTCAGAGTTCATGGGTTCGATTTCCGGTCGGGTCAATGTAGAAAATATTTTTGGTGTTTTTGGTACTTCATTGTTTCTGATTGATGATGATATAACTGATGATGATATTTGAGTTAAGAGACCCGAGTTCGATTCCCAGGTGGCAGGCTCGTACAAATGGATATTTTTAAAACTTATGTAGGGCTTACATCGCAGGCTTGGGCACAAAGACGGTGACGGGCTCACCACCAGTCAAGATGTCCCAAAAAATTTCTTCGGTGGAAGGTGAATGTAAAGGACTTAATTGTCTAGACTCCTCTGCCTACCCCTGGGTGTCGGTGTAATACAGATTTTAGGAATGTCGTGAAGATGAAAATAAATGCTGGTTACATACCATACCGCCCGTCTCCGCTCCCTCTACTGCACCCGCGCCCGCCTCAGAATAAAGCTGGCTTAGAGTGCGGGAAATTAAGGTAAGAACCAAGAATAACTTAAGATTAAATTGGTTAAAGAGGGGAAGGTGAACAGTACTCGTAGCTAGAGGTACATGTACGAAAAAAATTATGAACTTTAAATGAGCATAACACTTGGCGATCTCTATTCTATGGTTTCAGGGTCGTCGTTTGGTTATGCGTGAATATATGATTTTAATTATCCTTAGATTTTGGTTTCATTAGTGTAATTAAAAATTTATGTGTGTATATGTATACAAGCATTATATTATTACTTATGTTTTGTCGCATGTATATTCATTTAAATATTTATTAATTTTAGTCTATATTTACTATCTGCACATACTTTCATTTTTCTCTGCATCACCCTTTAGGTCAACTGGCAGAGAATGCCTCTGGCATTAAGTCCGCCTCTATGCATAGATTTATGTGTATATGAAGTGAAAATATATAAAAAAATAAAATAAATAAAAAGATGTTTGTTTGAACTCTAGATTATCCCAAAATTTAGGGAAAATGTTAAATATTTTATATTTGATTTTAACTACCGCCAGAAAATGTTTTGTTACTATGTGAGCATTGAATAATATAAAATCAGATAATTGATTAAACTTTATATATTCATTTAAACAGATCGGGCAGCGAAAGTCGCGAAAGTGAGGAGACGTCCGACTGGCCTGGGACTGACCAACGGAGCGCTGTGCAGCTTGTCGAGCAGAGTGCAGCGATGCCGGTCACGTGAGACAACACGACAGACAGCGAGACATACTCAATGTGTGTTGATGGTTAATTGCTACTAGCATCTGTATGTGAAAATATTCATCGCTGGAGAAGTCGATATAGTAGCTTTGATATAGAGGAGCGCTGTGACACTTTCGATTACGCTTCTGTGAACAATACGTTTGCCCCTCAGCATTCAATTTGCATAGCTTCAATATATTTCAAAATGTTGGTTCAGGTTTTCTTATTGTCAAATAAAATAATTTAAGTGTCGATATAATTACCATGCATTACATCTATCGATTATCATTTTTAAATCTACTACCGTTTCACAATGTGGTAGGTAACGCGGAAAAAACAGGCGAAAGAAACTGCACGGATATCCCCCTTTTAGTAAAGCATCCGATACTTACTAAATCCGAAAATCGTTTTATTTAAGATGTGAAGCATTCGCGTGAATAAAAGAAATCATTATGTGAGTAAAATGTATAAACATTTTAATGTTACCCCTTGAAATTACAAAATAACAACACTATTATTTATTTATTTAATTTGGCTTACCAACTAAACACATACAGAACATTGCCAATTAATGTAGAAACTAAAAATTTATATATAAATTTACATATGTGTTTAAATTAAAGGTAAACTCAGCATTATACATATAAACGTTAAAAATATATGTTTAGTTTTACAGTCTCAAAAAAAAATTAATTACATAAACACGCCTTTTCAATAAATAATGAAGTGGGCTTTTCTATATTTTAAGTCACGATAGCCGATCGGTTGGGTGATCGGAATTTCGATTCTAGAGTTCTATCCCCAGATCGATTCCGCGAGTTCGATCCCCAGGTGGCAGGCTCGTACCAATGGGTTTTTCAAAAACTTATGTACGAATTATATCGTCGACTTGGACATAAAGACGGCGACGAGATCACCACCTGTCACGTTGTCCTGAAAATATCTTCGGTGGAAGGTGGGTCGGAGAGACTTAATTGTCTAGACTAGACCTCTGTTTACCCCTGTATTGGGAATTGCGTGAAGATATTTTTTTTAATATATTTTGATAAGCTCCATGGATAAGTGGCATACGAACCGGTTCATATGTCGCTAGCTCCGAGGCCCTGAGTTCGATTCCAGGTCGGATTAGACTCGAAAACATATATATTTTTTTTCGGGTCTGGGTGTTCACAAACAGTATCACAATACTTCGTTGTTTCTGAGTCCATAACACAAGTGGTTAAGTTACTTACTTTGCGAAAAGAGCAATGCATGTGATTTTGTTCTTGTTTATGTATTTTTTTTTTCAAAGTTTATTTTGCCGACTTGTGTAAAGTAATAAAATAAATAAAGTAATAAAAGAATAAAGTATATTTGTGTAACGACCGCGGATCAGTCACAGTATTCTCTGTCTCTTCGTGACATGTTTTAAAATTCTGAGTTCATTCACTAAAGAAATTTGCACAAAAGAAATTTCCAAAAAAAGTTAAAACGTAAAACAATAAGAATTCGTTAAGATGGTGTTGATTTTGCCGGAACAAGGGTCGAGGGGGGAATGACAAAGACAATGGTGAATGACGTTTGAAAGAATTGATTGTGTTAACATAAGATTCACGAAATGATCGGGGGAGTTTATCTAGAATCAGTAATTTAGTTACTTTTGTTACATTCAAAAGGAAACCTCACAGCGTTCTTCACTCTTCTAACATACTTATGTCAAATATTAGAATTTATTTTGCATATTTATCCAATAGGCAAAATAAATTATAATAGACAACCATACGAGTAAATGTAAATTTTAATACAAAGAGGATGTAAAAAAGATATTACAGACAGAATATTGCACCTCTGGCACTCGTGTGTCGAAGGCGCAATATTCAAAACGTGATTTACACGTCGAGAGATCGCACCGGAGGCTTGGATTGAGACAAAAAAAATAATGTGTTTAGAATACTCTTAAAAAGTCTACAAGAGTCAACTCTTTCAAGAGATTAATTAAACACAATTTGTAGCATGCTTTGTGATCTCCAAAACATGCTACAAATTGTGATCTTTTGTTTAAATTTTGTTTAATTATAATATACAAAAAATAATTAAAAGATATCTTCACGCATATTCCCAGTACTGGGGTTTACAGAAGTCTAGACTACAGATAGACATGGGACAGATCAACAGCCTCTTATTGAGCATAAATATAAAATTACATTAATAAATACTCACATGTACATATAAACATCCATATCTAGAGAAAGATTCATGTTCATCACTTAAATATTTGTCCTTAGCGGGATTTAAAACCGCAATCCTTAGTTTCGACTATCAACAAGACTACCTGGTCATCTGTTGTCGTAGTATGCATGGATGGGCAAGAGTGTGGTGAGTACCAATGGGTTTTTCAAAAACTTTTGTACGAATTGTATCGTTGGCTTGGACATAAAGACGGCGACGGGCTCACCACCTATCACGTTGTTTTATTGTTTTTCGAGTTTGCTTCTTACTGATTACTACTGGCACAAAAGAATTCGCTGCCCATTTATTACTCTTTTTTATCTTTATTCCAATGCTGAAGTAGAAAAGAAAAATTTGAAGGGAATAAAATAATTGTGTGGGCCACCGGAAGCCGTGGTCTTAACCTGTTTAAGCCGACTTACTGAAGCATCAGCAAACGTTGTCGCTGGCAAAACAAGCTCATACCAACGGGTTTTTCAATACTTATGTACCATTTTATCGATGGCTTAGACATAAAAACGGCCACAGACAGACCTTTTGTCGCCTCCCAAAAAATAAATGCCATTTTCCGATGAAGGACTTAATTGTTCTAAACCTCTGTCTACCCCAGTATCGGGATTGGCGTGAAGATACATTTTTCAAGATTCATCTGTGAAAGTCCACTGCTGTGTACTGGCTCCTCCCGTATCGAGCTTACCATAATCGCTATTTCTACAAGTGGATTGGTGATCACAGAACAAGACACCTAGCACTTCACACGCGGGTGTCCGCCATCGGTCTATTAAACCACGAGGCTACGGACGCTTCGCTATATAGACAAATTACCATGGTCTGTTCATAAAACTTCTGTGCCTTAGTGTGCAATTTTTATTGATAATTTATATATTTTATTTATTTTATATTTTAAAAATAATGTAATCAGAATACTCTTAAAAAGTCTACAAGAGTCAACTCTTTCAAGAGATTAATTAAACACAATTTGAAGCATGCTTTGTGATCTCCAAAACATGCTACAAATTGTGATCTTTTGTTTAAATTTTGTTTAATTATAATAAAAAAAATAATTAAAAAATATCTTCACGAATATTCTCAGTAGTGGGGTTTACAGAAGTCAAGACTACAGACTTTTCTACCAAACTCTCCGAAGCCTGATTGAGACAATGTGACAGGTCAGGGGACAGGTCAACAGCCTCTTATTGAGCATAAATATAAAATTACATTGATAAATACTCACATGTACATATAAACATCCATATCTAGAGAAAGATTCATGTTCATCACTTAAATATTTGTCCTTAGCGGGATTTAAAACCGCAACCCTTAGTTTCGACTATCAACAAGACTATCTGGTCATCTGTTGTCGTAGTATGCATGGATGGGCAAGAGTGTGGTACGTACCAATGGGTTTTTCAAAAACTTTTGTACGAATTGTATCGTTGGCTTGGACATAAAGACGGCGACGGGCTCACCACCTATCACGTTGTTTTATTGTTTTTCGAGTTTGCTTCTTACTGATTACTACTGGCACAAAAGAATTCGCTGCCCATTTATTACTCTTTTTTATCTTTATTCCAATGCTGAAGTAGAAAAGAAAAATTTGAAGGGAATAAAATAATTGTGTAGGCCACCGGAAGCCGTGGTCTTAACCTGTTTAAGCCGACTTACTGAAGCACCAGCAAACGTTGTCGCTGGCAAAACAAGCTCATACCAACGGGTTTTTCAATACTTATGTACCATTTTATCGATGGCTTAGACATAAAAACGGCCACAGACAGACCTTTTGTCGCCTCCCAAAAAATAAATGCCATTTTCCGATGAAGGACTTAATTGTTCTAAACCTCTGTCTACCCCAGTATCGGGATTGGCGTGAAGATACATTTTCAAGATTCATCTGTGAAAGTCCACTGCTGTGTACTGGCTCCTCCCGTATCGAGCTTACCATAATCGCTATTTCTACAAGTGGATTGGTGATCACAGAACAAGACACCTAGCACTTCACACGCGGGTGTCCGCCATCGGTCTATTAAACCACGAGGCTACGGACGCTTCGCTATATAGACAAATTACCATGGTCTGTTCATAAACTTCTGTGCCTTAGTGTGCAATTTTTATTGATAATTTATATATTTTATTTATTTTATATTTTAAAAATAATGTAATCAGAATACTCTTAAAAAGTCTACAAGAGTCAACTCTTTCAAGAGATTAATTAAACACAATTTGAAGCATGCTTTGTGATCTCCAAAACATGCTACAAATTGTGATCTTTTGTTTAAATTTTGTTTAATTATAATAAAAAAAATAATTAAAAAATATCTTCACGAATATTCTCAGTAGTGGGGTTTACAGAAGTCAAGACTACAGACTTTTCTACCAAACTCTCCGAAGCCTGATTGAGACAATGTGACAGGTCAGGGGACAGGTCAACAGCCTCTTATTGAGCATAAATATAAAATTACATTGATAAATACTCACATGTACATATAAACATCCATATCTAGAGAAAGATCATGAATCTTTCTCTAGATATTCTTCATCACTTAAATATTTGTCCTTAGCGGGATTTAAAACCGCAACCCTTAGTTTCGACTATCAACAAGACTATCTGGTCATCTGTTGTCGTAGTATGCATGGATGGAATAAAAAATACATAAACTTTAATGATTTTAAACGGAGTTAAAACTTTGAGAAGAGTATATAGTTCATTGATAAATTATTAATAAATTTAAATAGTCATAACAACAACTTTAATATCTAGAATCTCTTATTGTATCTAGTTTTAATTCATTCAGATTACATTATAGATAATTTATTCAATATAATTCGTTGAAGTTTTTTTCTTGTAATAAAGGAGCGTTAAAAAAATTACGTACCGCAACAGTTGCACAGTTGCAGTTCTACAGTGGAAATCAATAATTAAACAATTAAAAAATTAAAAAAGCATTAAATTAATGACAACAAACAATTATTTTACAATCATTATTAAAATAAAAATAAATAAATAAATATCTTCACGCAATTCCCAATACAGGGGTAGACAGAGGTCTAGTCTAGACAATTACGTCCCTTTGACACACCTTTCATGGAAGATATTTTCGGGACAACGTGATAGGTGGTGAGCCCGTCGCCGTCTTTATGTCCAAGCCAACGATATAATTAGTACACAAGTTTTTGAAAAACCCATTGGTACGAGCCTGCCACCGGACGATCGAACTCGATAAATGAAAGGACTAACTTATACTTACTTTTATTGAGTAAAATAAATTATTTGATTTTATTTGTTCATTGTTTCATTTTCTATTTACTGCTTACTAAGTGCTTTTTCAAATCTTAATTTAAATAAATAATAAATATTTTCACGCTATTGCCAATACAGAAGTAGAAGGAGGTTTATTCTAGACAGTTAAGTCCCTTCGACCCACCTTTCCCCGAAGATATTTTCGGGACAACGTGAGAAGTGGTGAGCTCGTCGCCGTCGTTATTTCTAAGCCACCGAATTGGTACGAGCCTGCCACCAGGGGATCGAACTCGGGTCTCTTAACTCGAAATTACGACCACCCAACCCTCGGCTATCGTGACTGTTTTAAACGAGATTAAATACAAAAAACTATAACAAACTGATTTTGTTACTAGCCCAACTAAAAAGTAAAATATTGTTTTCTTAAAGATTGAAAAAATATTAAGAAAAAAATATTTATAGTGAAAAGCGTGGGGTGCTAGATTCTTCGGGTATCCTCCGCTCTAGAGATTACGACACGCGGTTAAATAACTTCTAAATCCGTTGCGATTGGATTTTCCGAAGCGGTTCAAGTGAAAGCTTAGCTTTTCTAAATTTACGAGCTTCCGGGATAAGTCTCCAATCGATGGCCCCTGTCATACTGATTTACATTAAAGTTATACTACTAAGTAGTCAAGGAAGCGAGGGATGCGCAGTGAAGTATACACGTAATACATAGATCCATACTTAGATAGGGATAACATCATATACATTTCTCAGATCCCAATGTAAATAGGTTGTGTATGTGTATAGTAGAATCAGAAACAACGAAGGTACCTCAAACACCTAGACCCGAGACAATATAGAAAAAGTGGTTTTCTACATTGACCCTTCCCTTAAAATAAACCAAAAGAAAAAAGTAAAGTAATACTCACAAAGAGGTTGTAACAATAATTTATAACTTTTTGTTTCGATATTCGATACTTTAATTTACCAAACTTCCACTCAATTCTAATTTATTGGTGTTAGGTGTAACAATGAATGAGAGAAGGTGTAAATATATTAAAAAATTATATTTAACTTCATTGAATTCATTGGATCTGCTTGGTTTTCTTGTTTTCATAGGACGAGTGCTTGACCACAGATAATTAGGACGTTTATTGCATCACTACAGACGGACACTAAGACGTGTGGTGCTGTGTAGATAAGACAGACGTATTCCTTTCTTTACGTCTCCCTTAACCCCTGGATCCATAACTGAAGGATAGATTTATTTTATATATTTTACTTACTTAACGTCCTTATATACATATGCTTACATGAAGGACAGTGAAAGTATACTGTAGGATATAGGCCGCTCTTTAACGGGGGTTTGCCATAGTCGCCACGCTTAGCAAGCGTAGCACTAGATACTTCACATACCCCTCGATCGAAAGATGGGAACTCCGTTGCCGCTTTTACAACGATATAAATCGTATTTAAGTTTTGAAAAAAAAAAAAAAAAACTGTATGTACGATTTCTAGAACTAATTTCCGATAGACCGATAGACTAGTTTAGTCTTATTATCCTGTTCAATTGTAAACACCTGATAAAAAGGTATCTTCACACTATTCATTGTAGAAGCGTGCTCGTCGCGACCCCTGCCAGCCCTTTTCAGAGCTGCAATTCTACACAACTGCGCACCCATGCCAACGAGGGTTAGGTAAGTTTGCCCCCAAGGCGACGCACACCAGTTCGTCCCCGTTGGTGTGAAATGGAGCGTGCAAAGCGTCGATGGGGACCGCCACCCGTCACGCACAGCCCGACACGGCGGAAGGTGGAGGACGGAGTGCAGAGTTGGCACGTGGAATGTTAGAGGAGGCATGAGAGATAAGACGAAAGAGTTGATTGAAATAATGAAAGAAAGAGAATTAGATGTCGTGTGTTTGTCGGAGATCAAGCGGAAGGGCAGCGGTACTGAAGAGCTCCCTGGCGGGGCGTTAGCTCTATGGTCCGGAGTCCCGGAGAGCGAGAGCGCCTGCCAGGGAGTGGGGGTGCTGCTGTCGTCTCGGTTGGTCGATGTTATGACTGAATATAAGGTTGTGAACTCGAGACTTCTCTGGGTTCGCTTTAAATTGGGACTGACGAAGTTATTCTTTTTGGCTGTTTATGCGCCGGTGGCTTCGTCGTCCAGAGCTGAGCTGGAGGAGTTTTGGGAGAATGTAAGAGAAGTTCTAGACTTGGTTAGAGGAAAAGAAAGAATTGTTGTATGTGGTGATTTGAATGGATGGGTTGGTACCGCTCGGCCAGGGTACGAGTCGGTGCTTGGAATGTTTGGCGATATAAGGGTTAACGATGCTGGCAAGCATATACTGGCTGTATGCAAGGAAAAGTGACTTCTTGTGACAAACACTGTGTTTAGTCACAAGAAAATCCATATGTATACTAGAACAAGAGAGAATGAGAGAAGTATGATCGATTTATTCCTGGTGGATGACCGACTGCGAAAACAGGTGATGGATACGCGAGTGTTCCGAGGTGCTGATCTGGTAACGGATCACTATCTAGTGATTACTAGATTTAGGGGTCTGTTCGCGGGTTGGCGCCACCGCACGGCGATACCAGAACCACAGTCGGTCGCTAGCATCCGAAGCTGGAAGCTTCAGGAAGCGGACACTAGGAATAAATATCAAGCAAGGGTAGCCGAAAAGCTGGACAGCATTGGTGTCAGGAAAGAATGTGTGGAAGAAATATGGCAGAGCCTTAGAGATAGAATGGTTAGTGCAGCGGAAGACGTTTGTGAAACTGTGAAAAGAGGTAGTAGTAAAAAGGGTGATGCATGGTGGAATGACGAAGTGAAAGAAGCTGTAAATAAGAAGAAGAAAGCATGGTTAGACTACTTGGCCTCCAGTAATGATAAGGATATGAGAGAGAAGAGGAAAGAAAGATATAAGCTCCAGAAAGTTCACACGAAAGCATTGATTGGGGAAGTGCGTGAAAGGAGTAGAATGGAAGCGGACGAAAGGTTGTCGCACAACTTCAAGGAGAACTCCAAACTCTTCTGGAAAGAGGTTGGAAGGAGCCGGAGTGGTGCGACAGCCTCAAGAATGAATAAAGTGCTTTCGGGAACCAATGAAGTCCTCTCAGAAAAATCGGACGTCTTGCAGCGATGGAGCGAATTTTATAGAGAGATGTATGCGTGTTATGATCTTAGTGAGGGATCCGGGGGTGACGCCGTGATTGGTACGCCAGACTCGGGTCATCAGTATGAAAGAGATTAAATGTGCGATTAGAAGTTTGAATTGTGGTAAGGCTGCGGGACTAGACAGAGTTACTGCTGAAATGGTCGAGTATGGTCGGCAACGCGTCTGGGACTGCTTTCATCTGCTGTGCAATTTGTGCTGGCGAACGGGGGCTGTTCCGGATGATTGGCGATCCGCGGTCATTGTGCCTTTATATAAAGGTAAAGGTTCACATTATGACTGCGGGTGCTTTCGGGCGATCAGCTTGACCAGTTTAGCAAGTAAAGTTTACTCGAAGGTTTTGACACGTAGGATGCAAGATAAATCGGAAAGATTTCTATGGGAGGCACAATGCGGATTTAGACCTGGAAGAGGATGCACGGATCAAATGTTTTCTCTCCGCATGATCACGGAGAAGCTTCTGGTTGCTAACCAGAAGATTTTCTGTGCTTTTGTGGATCTTGAGAAAGCATTTGATAAGGTTGTAAGGAAGAAAATGTGGGAACTGTTGCCGGGGTATGGTGTAGATGGTCGATTGCTAAGGGCTGTGCAGTCACTTTACTGTGACTGTAAAGCCTGTGTGCGGGTAGGGCATGACCTGTCACCCATGTTTAACGTCCAAACGGGCGTAAAACAGGGTTGCGTCATGTCTTCCTGGCTATTCATACTTTATCTCGACAGCTGTTTACAGAAGCTGAAAGATAGCTGTTTGGGTGTGAAATTGGGTGACATAAAAGTAAGTTTTTGTCTACTATTGTGTTCTATTAATGTTCTTGTTCTGTGTCTGTTCTTATAGCTTTTCTTTAATAATGCGTTGGTGTTGAAATTTTTTAAGATGCCTATTCCGCCATCCGCCGGTAGCTATTGCCATTTTTAAAGCTTTTCTCTCAGCCGCATTTTAAGCAATCCATTGGAAGAAAGCGATGGCCATAAACCCTTTATATACAGGACAAGAATACTCGAGCCATTACTGTTTAAAGGTTCCGAACCTAAAGTAACTAGCTTAAAGCATTTGTGACTCAGACAAATTATAAAAACGTTTTTAATATTGACGCGTCCGGAGATCGAACCACAGACCTCAAAACTGACGACACGTTGAAAACTGCTATGTACCGCCATACCATGGAGTTCATCATCATCACTTCAGCACTTAGCCTTAATATATCTACATACATTTGCTATTTATGGAATAGACGAACGTCTAGAAAATCTACACGTTACGACTAAGTTCTTTCTACCTAAATTTCTTCGTAGGTTATCTGATACAATGTAACCGATGGTGAGCATGTAACCGTATTAATTTTCAAATCAGCGATACAATATACTCACAGAGGCTTAAAATTGCACAGATAAATAAAAGAAAAAAAAGCTCTTTAGAAGCCTTTACAGCCCGAGTGATTGGGTGGTCGGAATTCGACCTGTTCTCTGTGGCTTCCTCGGCAGAGTTTATGACAGCAAAGATATTTATTTTATTTTATGTAAGTCACGATAGCCGAGATTTTTGATTTTGGTCGGAATTTTAAGTCAAAAGACCCGAGTTAGATCCCCAGGAGGCAGGCTGGTACCAATAGGTTTTTAAAAACTTATGTACGAATTATATCATTGGCTTGGACATAAAGATGGCGACGGGCTCACCACCTGTCACGTTGCCTCGAAAATATCTTCGGAGGGTTGAAGGGACTTAATTATCTACACTAGACCACTGTCTACCCCTGTATTGGGAATTGCGTGAAGATATTAATTTTTATTTTACCTTATATATGTTGGCTGTCGGAGAGATTCACGATCGAAGAAAATTTTATTCATTTTGCATTTCCTGTTTTGTGATTAAATAGGGATCTAACTCTTAGTCAGAATAGATAGTTGTTGGGTGATCGGAAATCCTAGTGGATCGGAGTTAGATCTTCAAGGCTCGTACCAGTTGGTTTTTTCATAACTTATGTACGCTTTATATCGATGGCTTGAACATGAAGACGGCCACAGGCTCACCACCTGTCACTTTGTTGCTTAAAAATTTGTTCAGTGGAAAGGAAAGGAAAGGTTCGCCCGGAAAGACTTAATTGTCTAGACCTTTTTAAGATTAGCATTACAAATTATAAAGTTGTATTATTACATAACACACATACTTGTTAAAGTCGACAGCTGGGTATATAGGGTTCTTCCGTTGGGGAGGGTTTACTACCATCGCGCACTTCGCGGATACCTTGCTAAATAGACCACCTACTTATAGCATTGCAATATATTAAAAAAATGGAGAAATAATGTTATATTTTCAACCGAATCTCACTAAAATGGTTATCAGCAAGTTTAAATGTCTTAGTAACCTATTTCAAAAAATTCTAACGTTTGTTAATCTCTATCACATTTGACTTCCTCGACGACGTGGATGAAAGGTATGTACACTGGTTTTAAGGTGTCACCAGCTCTGACGTTCTGGGTTCGATTCCCGGATGGATCAAAGTAGAAAACCAATCTTGACTCGAATTCGGATCATCCAAACACTCAGTTGTCGTAACTTTTTCCTTTTCTCCAGTTTTTATTCTATGTACTTATTATTTGTGTCGTGACTCGTTTTTTAATGGTAAACAATATTTGAGACGGTAAAATAAAAATAAAATAAATAAATATCTTCACGCAATTCTCTATACATGGGTAGACAGAGGTCTCGTCTAGACAATTAAGTCCCCACGACCCACCTTCCACCAAAGATATTTTCGGGACAACGTGACAGATGGTGAGCCCCTCACCGTCTGTATGTCCAAGCCAACGATATAATTCGTAACTAAGTTTTTTAAAAACCCATCGAACTTGGGTCTCTCGACTCGAAATTCCGACCTTCCTACCACACGGCTATCGTGCCGACTTACTTATACTTCGACTTATTTATATATTTGAGACGGTAAAAGGAATAAAGCAAAAAATATACAAGTGAGTAATAAGAATGTGCGTCCGTTGAATATGCTTGAGCACCTTCAAAAATTTGTCATAAGATTCCTGTTTGACCTTCGCAAATATGGTCATGTTTCCGAGTATCGTGCTAAACTCAAGTGGCTCCCAATAAGAATTCGTCGGAATACTAACATTCTTTCTCTACTGTATTGTATTTGTATATTCTATTTGATCCTAAAGCCCCGAAGTACTTGAAAGACAAGTTTGAGTTATTGGGTGTAGATAAAGCAAATTACAGCTCATAACACTGCTGTGTTGCTCTTGAACACTCTTTCGGTAAGTATTTGGATACTACTATTTTAACTTTAATACATACATATGTATGTGTTTAACAAACCTCCATTTAAGTTACATCTAACATTTTAGTTTGGCTATATGTCAATAGAACTGTGAACAAAAGGGACTTTCCAAAGAATATATAATCACTAATTTATAGGCTATTCAATATTTGATTATATACTCTTTGATTTGTACTGACATAGATAATATAACAGATTAGCATATCAAATAACGCGTTGCCGTCGTGCCACGCGAGTGTCGCCGCGCCGCGCCGCACAGCCCGCACCTCGCGCGGCGCCTGTCCGATGTGCACGCTCAACGTACCGCCGCTACACTGTTGTCTTTGCACGCGCGGCCGCCTCCGCTCCCTCTACTGGTGCAAGCTGTCGTTATGGCGCCGAGTAAGTTTGCATTCTTGTAAAATTAAAAAAAGTGTGCCTTTACAAAAGAATAAATCTGGCTTAGACCGCGGCAAATTTAAAGCCAAGAATAACACTCCACTCGAATATCATTAGAGCAAATTACTTAAAGATGGGAAGGCAGCAGAACTTACGAGTTTTAGGTACGCCTAGTGGTACCTGTATGAAGAAAATGATGATCTTGAAATTAGCATAAGGATTTTGATACTTGGCGATCTCTATTCTCTGGCTTCACCTTCGTCGTTTGGTTGTGCGTGAAGATACAATAATAATTACCTTAAGTTTGTGGTTTCATTACTGTAATTAAATAGAGGAACGTTTGAATACGGAATGCAAAATTTTAAATATTTTATTATTAATCGACCTTAGCGTTAAGATGTCGTAACAGGCGAATAATGCCTTGACATGCCAGAAGTCACTTAGGAGCCAGTTAGAAGGCGGAATATATATCTTCTCGGAAAAACCAGACCAAAAATCGGCTAACCGATGACGAACAGCAGCGCCTAAGATGCAATGTGTGCACTTAGAGCGCTAATGCGATCGATAACCCGCATATAATAAAAATTAAATACAAAAATTTTCATCGTTTTTTAATCTACCACCGTTTCGTAATGAGATTCCTCTAATGGCGAAATAACAGGCAATAGAAACTCCGCAGGGATCCTCATTTTTATTTCTACGTTTCGTTCGTTCGTTCGTATTTCTAATTAAATTAATAGTTAAATTTACCATTAATTTAATTAGAAATAGCCTTGGAGCGATAACCAGATTCACAGAATAATTTTTAGTCAGTAAAGTTTCTCTTTGATAAATGCTTTGAACCTGTTAACAGGAAAACTGCACATTTATCGGCATTTTGTCGTTGAAGCGAACACCACGGCTTGAATTATAATAAAATAGTTATTATGCTGTCGCGCAATTACAAGCAAAGCAATTGCATATTGCCGGTACATGATCATTGTTGCACTTCTTGACTAACCCTACTTTTTATTGTAATTACTGAGGCCAATAAACTGTCGATCAAGCTTATACTGCATTTTTAATTCTTATAAACAGTTTTAATCCCGCAACACAAATACTGGGGTAGATAGAGGTCAAAACAATTAAGTACTTTGACCCACCTTTCTCCTATTAATAACTAAATATTACACCCAGATCCGAGACAATGAAGATAAAGTGGTTTCTACATTTAGCCGTCCAGGAATCGAAACCGGGACACAGCACAGTTTGTGTTCTTTCTCTCTCTCTTTCCTCTGTTTCTTAATTTATTTGTGCTAGATAAATATCTATGGACACTAAGATGGGTCACCACCTGTCACATTGTCACAGGCAGGTTTCGGTTATATTTATTAGAAGACTTTATAGTATAGACGTCTGTCTACCCCAGTATTAGGAATATGCGTGAAGATATTTTTTTAATTAATTATTTGTTTGTTATAATTAAACAAAACCGAATGATCTCCAAAACATGCTCCAAATTGTGATATTTAATTAATCTCTTGGAGGAAGCGACACTTGTAGACTTTCTTAAGTTAAATGGCAGCGAATTCGAAAGGTTGACAGTAATGTCTTTTTCACATCCCCTTTGTATTAAAATTATTTCACTCGTATCGTTGTATGAATGTCAGAATTTATTTATGCATATTCGATAAATATGCAAAATCAATTCTTATATTTGATACACAATGTCACGATAGCCGGTGGTCGGAATTTCGAATCGAGAGACCCGAGTTCGATCCCCAGGTGGCAGGCTCGTACCAATGGGTTTTTCAAAAACTTATGTACAAATTATATCGTTGGCTTGGACATTAAGACGGCGACGGGCTCACCAACTATCACGTTGTCCCGAAAATATCTTCGGTGGAAGGTGGGTCAAAGGGACTTAAAGGTCTAGACTAGGCCTCTGTCTACCCCTGTATTGGGAATTGTGTGAAGATATTTATTTATTTATTATTTATATTTGATACAAGTATGTTAGAAGAGTAGAGTAAAATTGGTTAATATAATAGGATGTGAGGTTTCCTTTTGAAATTAACAAAAGAAAAAAAACATATCTCAGTAAAAATATTTGAATTCAATTCAATTACAAAGTAGAAAAGAGTGAAAGAAATTTAACATAGAAGAACATAGAATACGATAAGATAGAATAGTGAAATAAAATACCCTGAAAAATTGGTTGTGCTCATAATTTTTATTATACTTTTTTTAATTCCTTTTATATTATTGATAAAGTACTTTCAATACTCGCGGCTGCTATGGCAATGTTTCTTTAGTTGGCATCCTTGCTCACCATTGGCCAATTTAAATTACGAACACCGAGCCGCTACACGTCATCGAGAAAGAAAAAACTTCTAATGTCGCCGCTCGCGAGCTAACTCGCATAATTGCTGCTTCCAACACTCTGTGGTCCCTGAGGGAGAAATATATGGAGACAGGAGCATTCACCTACGTTTTCACAGGTATGCCCGGTCTATTAGTACTGTTATTGTATTAGTAGCCTCGAGTTGAATAAATCAGTACCTAGATTAATTACAGTCCTAAATTAAGCATTTTCTATAACCCCTTTTTTTCACACACCAAATATAATAAACAATGTTTTTATTATAAAAAGACCTTTATTTTAAAAGGAGACGATACAAATAAATAATAGTTAAACAAACTAACAAAAAAACACGCTCTTGTAACACTTCACAATAAATAAATAAATACATATTATAGAATATTATGACAACGTCACCTACATTGCTATGATAAGAAAGTAGCATTTGCTTTTGTTAATTGAATCGAAAACAACAAAGGTATCACAAACATCCAAACCTGAAAAATTGGATCGCCTGAAATACGAACCTGGGATCTTATAGTTGGCAACACCATAAAAACCAGAGTATACGTCACTTGTCCACGTAGGTCATCAAAAAGTTGTTCACGGATCTGTCTTCATCTCTGAGAACTTAGATGGAAGGCCTTACTGCTCGTTATTACACTGACTCCTTCATGCTAGAACACAACTGCTTACACTGCTGTTTGACGGCAGGAATTGGTAAGAGCGTGGTACTGACTCAGACGACTCCTAGATAGAGAAGGAGTCCGTTATAAATGGAGAGCAAAATAATTAAGAGTACGGTCTTTCAGGTTTCGTTTTCGATGAAACAATCCCCTTCTATTATTCAAATCTTTCAAAGTACAAGATTTGCTCGAAAAAAAAATCTGGCACACCTAACTCAAATATATATTCTTTCACATTTATTATATTAGTATCTTCACGCTATTTCAAAAACTGGGGTAGAAAGAGGTCCAGACAATTTAGTCCTTTCGACTCGCCTTTTACCGAAGATATTTTTGAGACAGAGTAACAGGTGGTGATCCTGTCGCGCTTTGTGTCCAAGTTCAAGTCGCATCAAGGGATTCAACTCGGAACTCTCGAGTCCCAAATTCCGATCACCAATCGGCTATCGGAACCTTCGTCGTGATTTTTTTTGTATTAGTAGAATTAAAATAACGTACAATGTACTTTTGTGTACATATAACTCGGCAAAGGTGCACATAAGTGATTATATTTTATTCTAATTTTAATTATACTCGACGGAGTTTTATATAATAATTGTATCCGCGACTTATTGTTGCCGCTGGTGACAAGAGGACTGGTTCTTTTCTCGCTCAACCGTTAAGTCTAGCCATTCAACGTGGAAATGCAGCCAGCGTTCTTGGTACCATGCTCGAGGAGTAGGGCTCTTCGATTATAATAGTTTTTAGTTAATAAGTATTGTAAATATTAACATAATTTTTTCTGTAAATAAATATATATGAAAAAAAATCAATAACAAATTACAAATAAATTTCAATAGCAACAACAACTTTAATCTCTAACTTGTAATAATATATTGAAGTGTTAAACTTTTAGAACCGATGTGACTTGTTCAAAAAGTGTTGATGATGTTTTTTTCCTTGTATTGTATTTTTTATGTATAGTGATTATCATGGGCGAGATCGCAGATTAGACCAAAGAGTTAAATCACAAAATAATACCTATTTTTGTAGAGTTACGTTATTGTAAATATGACATTAACCATAGTAGTCACGATAGCCGAGTTGTTGGGTGCTCGGAATTTCGAGTCGAGAGACCCGAGTTCGATCCCCAGGTGGCAGTACCAATGAGTTTTTCAAAAAACTTATGTACAAATTTCATCGTTGGCTTGGACATAAAGATGGCGACAGGCTCACCACCTGTCACGTTGTCCCGAAAATATCTTCGGTGGAAGGTGGGTCGAAGGGGCTTAATTGTCTAGACTCGACCTCTGTCTACCCCTGTATTGGGAATTGCGTGAAGATATTTAATTTTTTTTCTTAGATAGAACACAAGACCCAACCATTCGGCTATCGTGACTTAACTTATAGCTATATGACTTAAGAAAAAAAAATTGTAAATGTAGATTTTACACAATTAAAATTTAATATTAATAACGTACCGCAAGTTCAACAAGGAAATAAATAATAAAATAGCTACGGCATTATTTTAATAAATATCATTATTATTTATTTACTTATTTATCACCACAATATAAAAAATTAAACATATTAGAAACATGAGTAAAACCTATTTTACTCACACAAAGGCCCACCTTTCCAATACATGTGAGTCTCTCCGTCCTGTGTGTTCCATTTGCTCTTTGTTCTATGTCAATAGATTTGTTCTTACTTACTTATTTACTTACTTATCTTCACGCACAATCCCTAACTGGGTAGCCAGAGAGAACAGATCGCCAAGTGTCACGATCCCTACATACCTCTTTCGCTTCTTTCAGATTAATCATCTTCTTCATACCTTCATACCTAGACGTGCATCTAGGTATCCGAGTACTCTTGAGCCTCCCCTCTTCGAGCAATTAGCTCACATGGTCTTCGAAAGTTAGCCTCGGTCTACCTCGACCCCTTTTTAATATTAACATTCGCGCTATATATTTTCTTCACCATTCGGTCGTCGCTCATTCATTCAACGTGCCCAAACCATGGAAGCACGCCCTTATCAATTTTAGTGATAAGGTCATCTTTCAAACTTATCATATTGCGGATTCGTTTCGCTTTCGGTCGGCTATGGTAACGCCGCACATTTTAAATTGCCACAATCGCCACACTCGGCGAGCGGATTCGCGATCGCTGTACCAAACATTTTGCACCTTAGACGTTACTGTCTATCACCGGTCTGAATAATTTTTGGTGGTATGGCTATCCCGCTTTCTATTGGTAGCTATCGATTTTAAGTAACACAGATATTTACATTTTGTATTTGTTAATTTATTATTATGTAGGTGCATAATCCACCTTCTATTAACCAATCTGCTATCGCAGGTCTGCTGGAAGTAATTTCTGAAGAATAATTTCTTACAATTCATTTATTTCAGTACCTTTGTACAGACTATATCTTGTTATAATTTTTCTTTTGATTTATCTGCATACTAAAATTATTAAATAAATAAAAAATAAGGTTGATATATATTAAGACTAAGAGAAAAGCCTTGACAACATGTCAAAGTATTTCTCTAAGTCGCCTCTTACGACACTCAGGAAAGTTTTCATAGAATCAACTTTAAAACCATGGATTCATAATTCATAGAAATAAGTGAAGATAGAAAAGTGTGGATGTGTATGGTACCTTCGTTGTTTCTGAATCCATAACGCAAATGCTTTAACTACTTACTTGGGGATCAGAGCAATGTTTGTGATGTTGTTCACATGCTCATGTTTAATTATTTACTATTTACGTGTACTCGTATTAGCTCGTAACGTTACTATAAAACAATGTACAAACAGATTAAGCATATACACCTTTCAGTAATATATATTACACGTCTGTTTTATCTTCGAATGTCACCCGTCTTAGTGTCCGTTCGTAGCGATGCAATAAACGTCCCATTTATCTGCGGTCAAGCATTTTCCGATGGTCATTAAGGCTGTCTACTTAGTCGCCTCTTACAAGCCCACGAGTAGGAGGTGATTGGGAGGTCACTTTCAAGCCTGCTTTAAAATGCTAAAACACAACCTATTTCCGGTATCCATTAAATTTATCCAACAACAGACTAATATAATTATAGTAACTGACACGGCAAACGATGTTTTGCCATATAAATGATTAATATGGTTATAAAAAATTAGTGATAGGAGGGTGAAAATAGAGGGTTTTATGTATATTTTAATGCGACGTCGTATAAAAATAAAATAAAATAACTATTACTATACTAATAAAAATGTAATAAAATTAATATATTACATTTTAAGCGTAAGTTTTGTCAAGGCACTACATATTATTTATTAAAAATTATATTACGGAATATTAAGGATACTTAACATCTTTGTACGACATTATAATTTTCTTGAATTTTAATACTTTGTATTGCCTCCGCGTGCTTCACACGTGCCGTTTCACCGCGTGCGACACTAAGTTTTTTATACGATTTTGGGAAACGTTCTCCCATTCCTCTGTTAGAGTGATCAGAGCTCACAAAGCGTGATTAAGGGAGGGTTTCGTTGTTTTATGCAGCTCGTCCCATGCATGCTCAATCGGGTTGATATATTATATCCAATAAATATATATATTCGAATGCAATTTAATTGAATAACATAAGTCTGTTGAAGATAGTTAATTGAATCAGGCGTTACTTTGAGGAAATTCATGGTAAAGTTGTTATTGAAAAAGTTACTTCGCAACATTCCGAATTCGCATAATTCCCCTATTGGAATTAGTGCACGCATCTGTGGGAGGGAGGGTGGTGCTCTTCTTCTCTTCGGACCAGGTAACGTATCACTTAGTGGAACTAGTGCACGCATCTGTGGGAGGCAGGGTAGTGCTCTTTTACTCGGACCTGGTAACATATACATTTTTATATTTGCATGCGGAAAGTTGCGAAGTAACTTTTTCAATAACAACTTTATAAGTCTGTTGAGACAAAAAGTCAATGTATAAATACTAATATTACTTAAATTAGACAATAACCTTCTCATAATAAACATGCTCATATGTCACACAATGCTGTCTTCATTAATTTATCATATTGTCCCCTAAAAATGCACTTCTTACACCGTTACCACACGAAATCGTGATATCAGTTATATGATATTATTCTTAAGTATACCTATCACAAATTATACGAAAACTCATAAATTATAAAAGTATTAAGACATTATACGGTGTAACAAAAATCCCCGCGAGCTAAGTGCACTTCGAGGGCTTAAACCAAAAGCAGTTGATTTATTTTCCACACTCTCTGAATTAAAAATACTTTAGGTACATTGCAATGGTTTCTTCATAAAACTCGATATTCTTCAGCAGAAACAAGAATTTATCAAAAGCGTCACGTAATTTCCCACACTGGAGTACGTAGGCAGGTAGGACATGAACCCTAACAAGAGTTCTCTTCCAGCAAACATTTGACAAAAGAGAAAATATGGCATGAAATTTATGCAAGCAACAATGCAATTAACGTCAGTTTCAGATGCTGGGGAGCTACTTAGTGTGTACATAATGTGTATGCACGTGCGTAGTATACATGTACATACAAATAATAAATAAATGTCTTTACGTAATTCCCAATACAGGGGTTGACAGAGGTCTAGTCTAGATATTTAAGTCCCTTTGATCCACCTTCCACCGAAGATATATTCGGGAAAACGAGACAGGCGGTGAGCCCGTCGCCGTCTTTATGTCCAACCCAACGATATAATTCGTACACAATACATCAATTATCAGATCGTATTATTTAATAAAGCCACCATAGCCGAATAATTGCTTGATAGGAATTCGAGTCAATTGACCCGAGTTCGATCCCCATGTGGCTCATACCAATGAGAATTTTTCAAAAAATTATGATTTATGGCGTTGGCTTATACAGACGGCAACAGGCTCAGCACGCTGTCCCAAAAAATGTCTTCGGTGAGCGTTGGGTCGAGAGGACTTTATTGTCTCTAGACCAGACCACTGTCTCTAACCACCTTCTGTCCGTCCTTGTAGGTCTGGACCTGCGGAAATGACGTAATAGTTTTACAACGTAACAAGTCGAAACTATAGCTTATTGATTATTTGAGCGCCGGATAATTGATTTAGATTTTCTTTTTACCGCTTCCCCTTTGATATCACAGTCACAGGACTGTGTATCAGTTGTATATTAATATATAAATCGGTTTGCTGATTTCTTAGGGCTCTGAAAATCATACATGATTTAGTACGTATCTGGTTTTGACTTTTTTATTTTAGGGTCAGTTGTGTAATTCACATTATTAACAGGCTCAGGCCTTATTTAATGGAAATTCATCATCATGATATTATAAATTTATTTTAACTGTATGTCTGTTAATTGAATATAAAAAAAATATAAAACTTGATGCTTTTTAACAAAAATCATTTGATCTCTAACTCTCATCAATGAATACACCTTTTGAGCAATTCTTTTGCACATTACTGTATTACCTACCAAACTGTTCATTAATATTTTTTAAGAATACTGGGAATGCCAAATAACATTAATAATATTCCCCTTAACCACTCCAACTAAGCTGCAATGCTTGTGTCTGGAGTGGTTCATGACAATATGAATGGCGGGGTCCGAACCTGCGACGTCATGTTTTGCAGTCCGCATTCTAAATCATTAGGCAGATTAAATAGAACAACAAAAATCTTTGGTTTCGAGAATTTCCTATAGTGTTCGAGCAGGTATTGTGGTAGAGATGTAAAATATATCAGTTTCATTACAAACATCCATCGAGCGAAAGTAAGTAAGAAACATTTACTGTACACAATACACCACGAACATAGTAAATTAAAACAGAAAATTAAACATCGAAACATAAATTAACAAACTTAGCGACAGAGGGCGCTGTTAACCAAAGTATTGATTTCCAAATACTCTATGTATCACATCAACTGAACGTAGGCTGAATAGCAACCTTATTATATTTATTGTCCAACATTAGAAATAGACACAGGTAACATACTTAATAAAATGTTTGGTATTTGTTTCAGTTTGAAGATGAGGATGCCCAAGAAAATGAAATTAAAATTAAATTTTGTTGCGCATTCTCATCTTGCCGCACCATATAACATTATCTCTTTTTTGGTATTTTGGCTTGTTCGGCATAGATTTTAAAGATTTTTGTTATGTATTTCAACATAAGAACATTGTTTACAGACGAATTTACTCAATATTCTTTATATTTAGTTTTATAACTTACTCAATATAGTTTTAAAACTTTTACATTAAGCTAGTCCTATTAATGCACTACCATTTTGTAACTGTGTCCCTTTGTGAGAGAAGAAACCGGCGAAAGAAGTTACATTTTTTTTATTTTTTCATGCTTGATATGAATTTACAAACCTTTCAAATAGTTCCATAAGCAGCCAAAGCATACTCTAAGAGAAAATAAAAAAAATAATATCAAGTACTGCAGAGCCCACTTTACCGGCTGCCACATGCAGAGGCTGTTGCATGAACAAGCATGGCCCACGTGGCAGCCATCGCTTCTCAACCATATTAAAGAGACGACCTCCGTGGACTTGTGGCAATCACATTGGTGTTCATAGTGTCTAGACACACAGTACTGAAGGACTGGGTTCAATTCTGGGACGGTTCCCGGAACTCACTTTATCTTTTTTGTTTCAATAGATTATTTATAGAAACAATATTATAAGTTTATATTTATAAAACTTTTAATCGTACAGCGCTACTCGTGGTATGTTAACAAGAAAGCCAGCTGCATTTCCACATTGAATGTTTAGACTTAACATTGAGCGAGAAAAGAACCAGCCCTCTTGTCACCATCGGCTATGAAATGTAATAAATATGAATGTTCGACCTTGACGCATGGAATATTAATTATCTAAGTAAATATATCCAAATAAGCTTCGGTAAAAGATGTATCGAAAGAACTTGATTGTATGGGAAATTGCTTGAATATAAAGAAAGCGTTTTTAAAATACATGTATTAAAACGCGTCAGTGTTTTAAATGTGTTTATACACGATATCCTTCCCTATTCCAACCGACGTTCTGGCCCGTCTACTATGTTACAATGGAAAAATATTGCTATAAATATTACAGCTTACGTTCCATGGTCGCTGTTTTATATCATGACCGTGCAAGAATTATATTAACAACATTAAAGAAACATCATTCTTTAACATTTTAAATATATGTTTAAGCTTACATTAGCTTAATTGCCATATACAATCAACAACATTAAGTTATGTATATGGCAATTTTAAATAAATAAAATATTTAGTGTATTTCAGAATATTTTATTCTTCGGAATGTGCCTTGGTTACCTTATTTCAGGCAGATTATAGTCGCATTTTTTAAACTTATTAAAAGTATTACAGATTATTTCTTAACGTCGTCTAAATTACTGATTCTAGATAAACTCCCCCTATCATTTCGTGAATCTTATGTTAACACAATCAATTCTTTCAAACGTCATTCACCATTGTCTTTGTCATTCCCCCCTCGACCCTTGTTCCGGTAAAATCAACACAATCTTAACGAATTCTTATTGTTTTAAGTTTTTAACTTTTTTTGGAAATTTCTTTTGTGCAAATTTCTTTCGTAGAGACAGAGAATACTGTGACTGGTCCGCGGTCGTTACACAAATACTTTATTCTTTTATTACTTTAATTATTTTATTACTTTACACAAGTCGGCAAAATCAACTACTTTGAAAAAAATACATAAATACAAAAACAAGAACAAAATTACATGCATTACTCTGATCGCAAAGTAAGTAGCTTAACCACTTGTATTATGGACTCAGAAACAACGAAATATTACAAACACCCCGACCCGAAAAAATATAAATAATATGTTTTCGAGTCTAATCCGACCGGGAATCGAACTCAGGGCCTCGGAGCTAGCGACACATGAATACCGGTTCGTATGCCACTTGTCCATGGAGCTTATCAAAATATAAAAAAAAAAATATTTTCACGCAATTCCCAATACAGGGGTAGACAGAGGTCTAGTCTAGACTATAAAGTCTCTTCGACCCACCTTCCACCGAAGATATTTTCGGGACAACGTGACAGGTGGTGAGCCCGTCGCCGTCTTTATGTCCAAGCCAAAGATATAATTCATACATAAGTTTTTGAAAAACCCTGCCACATGGGGATCGAACTCGGGTCTCTAGACTCGAAATCCGACCACCCAACCGATCGGCTATCGTAACTCAAAATATAATAGTGTTGTTATCTTGTAATGTCAAGGGGTAACATCAAAATGATTATTTATTTTACTCTGTCTTTTTTTTTTTTTTTGATAACCATGGAGGAAATGTTTTATGCACGAACGTCCCTTGGCCGGGAGGCCACCGAAACGAACAGTGTCGGGCTCGAATCTCAGAAGGAGAAGCATACCGACTAAAACCATCCACGGGATGCTGTTGGCCCGGAGGCCTTTACAGCTTCGTCTAAGGAGACTTGCGAGGAGAGGCTCGCAAGTTAGAGTTGAAGACAATAATGGCTGCTGCTGCGAAGCGCTGCGTCCCCTAGAACGAAAGAGATGACTTCCGACATGGGGGAGGGGCCATGCGATCCGAGGGCCCCAGTTGGTTTGGAGGAAAATCTCCTCTCGGATCGCCTTGTGTTAACCTTTTAGTGACGACTACGACCACGAGAAAGTCTCGTGCTAGTCGTGAAATTACGACGATGGCGAGGTTGTGTAAGGCGCAGAACGCGGCTTGTGTCTGTGTGTGTGCGAAAGTACGTAGGGGGCGGGGCCTCATACGCATTGTTGACACGGGTGATTGCGTCATCATCGTCTATGATGACGCATTTCGGGCGCCTCAATTGAGGTGGAGTATCGCGCGCGGGTGTGTAATTCCCTAATGCTGCCACTAGCGGATTTGTATGTAAGTTCGTCCTATCGAAGTAGTCAATGGAGAACTTTTTAAATAGCGCTGCCATTGTAGGCAGTTTAAGATCGCGATGCAGATCTACATTCCGCATATATGCGGGAGCGCCGGTTGCGCGGCGCATGAATCGGCTTTGAATCACTTGGAGTGAGTTCAAACGTACTTTGGGGACGTGCGCGAATACTATACTGGCGTATGACATGACAGGTTGTACGCAAGTTGTGTATAGGCGTATTTAGTGTTTTAGCAGTATTTTGCTGCGGCTATTTGTAAGGTTAAAGAGGCGGCCGGATATGAAGGCCGCTCTATCCCTGACAATATTAATATGTTTCTTGAAGTTCAGTCTACGGTCTAAGGTGACTCCAAGATATTTTACTTCTGACACCCAGGGAATGGGTTTGTCGAAGAGGGTTATTTTACTGAATCTGTTAGGGCGATTCGAGTTTTTGTGATTCCTGCTGAACAAGACCGCGTTGGTCTTTTCAGAAGTGATGTCGATCCTCTATTTCCTAAACCACTCGCTTAAGGCGGTGGCCGCGGCTTGGAGGCGAATGTAGATTCTCGATGCGATAAGATCCGCAGAGTATAGAGTGGTATCTTCGGCGAATAAGGCCAATTCTACCTTTTTATTTGGGTCTTTTGGGATATCGCTCGTATAAGTGTGGGCGAGAGGACCGAGCCTTGCGGAACGCCGGCTTTTAAGTCTCTGCTGGAGGACAGAGTGCCCTCGACTTTGTAGCGGAAGGTGCGATTCGACAAGTAGGCTTGTATGATGTGCACAAGCCTGTCTGACATACCGTAGTTGTATAGCTTGTATATCAAGCCATTGTGCCAGACTTTGTCGAACGCTTTCGCGACATCGAAGAAGAGTGCTCCTACCTTATATTTGGGGTTATCATTTAGGCGCTCGAGTATGTGCTCCGTGAGACGGTGCACTTGCTGAACACATGAGTGCTTAGCTCTAAAGCCAAACTGCTCATCAGGAATGACATTTAGTGACTGAGCGCTGTCCTTGAGGCGGATCAGAATTATGCGCTCGTAGATTTTCCCCAGTGCGCTGAGGAGACTAATGGGCCTATAGCTAGAGGCCTGTTTTTTCGGTTTCCCGGGTTTATGGATCCCTATTACGTGGGCTGTTTTCCAGGAGTCTGGAAAGGTGCAACTTGTGAGAAGGGCATTGAAGATTGCTACTAATAGTAATAGCAACGAATTTGGGAGAGTTTTAACTAACCTATTTGAGATGCCGTCGGCTCCTGGAGCCTTATTTTACTCTGTCAAATGATTTAGATATTTTTATATCTTGATTCATTGTCCATTCTGAAGTAGACATTGGTCAAGAGAACTTAATCCTTTTGACTCACTTTTAGCTGGTGTCTATTTTGCACATCGTGACAAATGTCAGCTAGTCGCTGCCTTGCTGTCCAAACCAAGTGGACCTATCTGGAATTTCGATGTTTTATTCCAATATTTTAAACATTATTGTAAATAAATAATGAAATAAAATAATAATAAAAAGTCATTTTGCCCTCTGCCTATCCCAGTATAGGAAATTGCACGAAAATAAAAAAAATCTACAGATCTTTCAGCTGTTATGGCGTTACTAAACGACAAACATCATATCATTCAACGACATTTAATTTCTAGAACATTATCGAAGAATTTCTACCACTGGCGATATTTGAACCTGCAATTCTCTACCATTTTAAGACGCAAGTAATCGGCTCTAAAATTCATGTTTATCTCTCCTTTATGCAAGACGTGGAACCGAAGGACCAATTTGCGCACTAATTACCAATCCCCGAGACACTTCACGCGCCTCCCCTCATTTGTAAGTGCAAATTTGAACAGATTAATAATAATAGAAAAATGACATTGTTTAGACTTTTAAGTATGACATGTAATGTTAAGTCAGAATATATATAATATATTCTATTTATTATATTAACATTTTGACACGCTTTTATTAGCTTCACCTGTATGTTTTCCGAGCATTTTCAACAGAGACAGATTACACATGTGTTATCACCATAGCCGACTGAGGTAGAACGTCAAATAGCCTGTTATTAAGCTAGCTCTATCAACCTCTCAATTCAAAACTTAATAGCTGTTACATGAGTAATACGGCACACATGCTTATGTTTCTATGTAGAAAAAGAGTCGATAAGACATACTGGCCGTTAAACATGTAGTACACTTGTGTACACTTATCGTATAAACTACTACTACGTTTTATTGGAGGAGGGTTAATTAAACAGAATCGCACTGGACGTTTATAATTGGAAGGGTTCAGGGTAATTTTCTCGAATGACGGTTACTTCTCTCAAATTACGCGTACCGTACCATTTTATTCAAAATTTGCAGGTAAATTGTAATTCTAGATAAAACAATTGAAGATTTATTTCGTATTTAGAATTAAAAAAGAAATCAAAAGCCCGCCTGCAAAAAGAAAATTTAAAGTAATGCACTAAAAATACCAAAAATTATGATAACCTGGCGGCAATTAGTAAATGGAGTAAGAGTCATGGCCTTAAAGTCAACCCTTGTAAGTCCCAGGCTATTGTTATTGGTGGTATAGGTTTAATTTCAAGAATAGTCTGAAAGAATCTCCACTTTGTTAAACTAAATGGCCTTTGTTAAATATAATGCCGTGCTCTTCCACTAAAAAATCTTGGTGACCAATTTGATACCACTTTCTCGTTGTCTGATCAGTTGAAACAATAGGAGCACCGCGTAGCCGCAAATTAAACCCTTTGTCATAGAATCAATATTTAATAGCGAATCTGCTAAAGATGTGACTTCGTCGGCTAGACATATCGACAACTGCTTCAAATTAGAACACGCGTTATTTTATTATGTGCGGTAGTCTGTCGACAGACAGAGAGTTATTTTTTTTAGAAATGGGATGACTTGAGGTGATGGTGTGGTTCCCGGTATTACACCGATTGTCTCAGATTATTAGTGACATTTATAAATCATATAACGGACCGATATTCAGTAGAACTATACACCCGATAGCCTAATTGGTATTGACCCTACCTGCAAATAGTGAAATTAAATATAAATAAATAAATATCTTCATGCATTCCCAATTGCTGCATAGACAATTAAGTTCTTTCGACGCACCTTCCACCGGTATTAAACCGATTTTTTTAGGACAACGTGACAGGTGGTGATCCCGTCGCCGTATTTATGTTCAAGCAAACGGCATTCATCTAAAGTAAGTTTTAGTCAACCACTCGGCCATCGTGACAAAATAAATACTATAATATAATATACTATATTATATATAAATCAATAAAATACGATGAGCTTCTTCTCCACTTTCCCTTGAAAGTGTATAAATACGAGCAAAGTTATTTGTAACTTCCCTGGAGGGTCTGCTTAACTTTCTTGTTTTGTTAGACGGACACAGGCGTGTGACTGTGTATGATGAGAGGGATATACTGTATAGGAACGTTCTGAACGTTTGATAAGTTTAATTCTAACTCCTGTTCTCAACAGGGGTCTTAACGGTTAAGTTTCTTCGACCCACCTTTCACCGAATCCATTTGGGACGGTTTGACAGGTGGTGAGACTGTCGCCGTCTAATTACCCGGGCCAACTCTACAATGTACTTACGTAGATAGGTATTCATATATACATATAAGCACCCACAAATCAAAAAGACAGTTGGTGAGCCCATCTCTGTCTTTATGTTCAAGAGTTATATGTAGCGATGAAGATTTAAATCATACATAAGTTTTGAAAAAACTCACAGATACTGGGGATCGAACTCGGGTCTCTTGACTCACCACTCGGCTAGCGATATTCGATTAGAAGTCTTTAGGTTCTTGTCCGTAGCTAAATTCAAACCCTCGACCCTTAACTTCTACGGCAGGCAAAAATATTGGAGGGAAAAATTTATCAATTTCAAAATCAATTATAATAAGTACATTGAAAAAAATGTAAAAGAATTTTTCGTATGATTTTTATGAACTTTTAGAAAATTCGACTCTGTCCATCGACCAACCCCTTTTTTATTTTTTAAATTAATTATTTACAATCATTTTATTAAATAAATAAATAAATATCTTCACGCAATTCCCAATACAGGGGTAGACAGAGGTCTAGTCTAGACAATTAAGTCCCTTCGACCCACCTTCCACCGAAGTTATTTTCGGGACATTTTATTGATAATTAATTTACTATCATTTTTTTTTCAAACTATTATAATAGCATCCGTCCTTGAGAAGTGTGCGAAGTTTCAATTCACTCCGATGTTTAAAACCGGACGACAATCTCATCAAAATATTCTGTTACAAACAAACATACATACTAATTGTGTTAAAAATCTATAACAAATGCTATTGTCATAGCCATTCTACATGAATAGCAATTTCAAAAATTCCACTCTCAATTATAAACTCAGGGCAGTCTGTCGCAGTTGCTCGGAGGCAGAACCCGTGACAATGCGAGATGTATATACTGCGATCACCAATCCCCTCGACTGGCGTAGCAATTACGATAAATTGTCCATATATCCTATTCACTAATAGGGAGAGTGATACAGGAAGAAACGTTTAGGGGAACGGTTATAGTTGTTTGCATATTATCTGCAAAATGACACTGTATCTTTTCCAATTAGGATGAACATCAATTGCATTTTTATCTAACGCACTTGGTCGTTGCAACTGGCTGAAACAACAATACGTGTTACACAGAAAGAAAGTGTAGGCATGTATGTTTTACTAGCCATGCGAAACCGGGAAGAACGATAGAACGAAGTAAGCAGTTTTTAATATAAACACTTAAACCATTTCGACAGGATACGTCAAGTGAAGCGCTTATCCCAGAGCGTAATAATTTACGGTGCGTCTGACACGTGTGTGTGTCGAAGTTCCTTCTCTATCTGACCCATGGATCTCTCTAAGTTTTAAAATTTGTTGAGATAGTATATTAAATGAAAGAGAAACTGGGATGTAATCTTCAATGGTTAATAATAATATAATACTTTTTATACATAGTTGGGTGTACGAAATTCAGGAGACGTGAGTTCAATCCCAAGGCCGGAGGCTTATAGAAATGCTTTTTTAAAGTTTATGTAGATTTTGTATACATGTTTCGTTGCCTTGAACGTAATTATTTTCGACACTCTTTGCAACTAAATTTAATTAAAAAAAAATTAAATTAAATAATTTTTTGTTCGCCTTCTCCGCCTGCGAGTATGTTGCTTGTTAGTCAAAAACAAGAATTTCATACAACGTTTTTCAAAATACTTTGCATTATTAATTTGCATTCAATGCTCAGTAAGTACTTCCTTAATGAGTATAGAATAAAAATTCGAACAGTGTCGGAATAGTAAAATAAGAAAAAGAAATTTAAAAAGAAAATTACTTAGTCACTTTGTTCTTCTAGTTACAAAAGCGAGGTTTTTAGTATTTGATAATATTATTTATTATTCATTAATTTATTAAAATTACCAAATTATTTTGGTAGTAATGGATGGGTAGTCGGAATTTCGAGTCAAGGGACCCAAGTTCGATCCCCAGGTGGCAGGCTCGTACCAATGAGTTTTTCAAAAACTTACCAAGAGACTTAATTGTCTTGAATAGATCTCTGTCTACTACTGTATTAGATATTGCGTGAATATATTCATATTTTTTTTTACCAAATTATTTTAATGTCTTCGGTCCTTGATAAGTGGGCAAAATTTCAATTCAATTAACTATCTAGGAATAATAGTAATTTTTAAAATGCGGAAGTGTATATGTTTCTTTTTTATTGGTTTGTTTGTGTATACTTTCATTTCGACACTGTCACGATAGCCGAGTGGTTGGGTGGTCGGAATTTCGAGTCAAGGGACCCAAGTTCGATCCCCAGGTGGCAGGCTCGTACCAATGGGTTTTCAAAAACTTATGTACGAATATCGTTGGCTTGGACATTAAGACGGCGACGGCGACGGCGAGCATCTGTCAGGTTGTCTCAAAACATCTTTGGTGAATGGTGGGTCGAAACGACTTAATTGTCTAGAATAGATCTCTGTCTACTACTGTATTAGATATTGCGTGAATATATTCATATTTTTTACCAAATTATTTTGGTAGTAATGGATGGGTAGTCGGAATTTCGAGTCAAGGGACCCAAGTTCGATCCCCAGGTGGCAGGCTCGTACCAATGAGTTTTCAAAACTTACCAAGAGACTTAATTGTCTAGAATAGATCTCTGTCTACTACTGTATTAGATATTGCGTGAATATATTCATATTTTTTACCAAATTATTTTAATGTCTTCGGTCCTTGATAAGTGGGCAAAATTTCAATTCAATTAACTATCTAGGAATAATAGTAATTTTAAAATGCGGAAGTGTATATGTTTCTTTTTATTGGTTTGTTTGTGTATACTTTAATTTCGACACTGTCACGATAGCCGAGTGCTTGGTTGGTTGGAATTTGAGAAGACCCGGCCCAAGTTCGATCTCTAGGTGGCAGGCTCGTACCAATGAGTTTTCAAAACTTACCAAGAGACTTAATTGTCTAGATTTCTGTCTACCATTGTATTGAAAAGGCGTGAAGATATTTATTTATTTATTTATTTATTTATTTATTTATTTATTTATTTATTTATTTATTTATTTCGAAACGGAGCGACTGATAAACATTATATTTATTCAATAAAACAGAACAGATATAATATGTATGAGATAAATATAGCTTTGAGTTACTTAGAATAATCTTTTAATTTTCATAAGTTGTAGTCAAGAGTCGAGCACGGTCGGTGTCTAAGAGTATCCTAGTAGATGAAATTACAAATCGCCTTCCCAAGCGTCTCCACAACACCCAGATTTTTTCTGTGTCGCTTAATTTGGGAAAGTTTTAAATATAAAATAAATTAATTAATTAATTAATATCTTCACTCAATTCCCAATAAAGGGATAGAAAGAGGTCTAGTCTTGACAATTAATTCCCTTCGACCCTCCTTCTACCGAAGATATTTCGGGACAACGTGACAGGTGGTGAGTCCGATGCTGTCTATGTGCAAGCCACCGATATAATTCGTACATAAGTTTTTGAGAAACCCATTGGTACGAGCCTGCCACCTGTGGATCGAATTCGGGTCTCTTGACTCGAAATTCCGACGACCCTAACCACTCAGCTATCCTGACTTAAGTTTAATATGTATTTTATAAATGAAAAATTTAAAGTATAAAATGTCTGTAGAGTCCCTTTCTTACGCTGTGAAACTTTTGAACAATCCGGTCTTATATTTTACTCTGAAAAGAGGCAGACAGATCAATGAATAAATTTGAAGTTTTATTCAAGTTTATATCATATGTAAACCGAGATCTGCGGATGCGTATCGAGGAGGCTAACCTTGGGGTATAAAAGATTCCGACGAATTAAGAACGTCCTCTTTTTTAAGTCGATTAACAACGTACTATGACATAAAACACCTATTTGGCGATGCAATTAATTAATTAATTAATTAATTAATTAATTAATTAATTAATTAATTAATTAATTAATTAATTAATTAATTAATTAATTAATTAATTAATTAATTAATTAATTAATTAATTAATTAATTAATTAATTAATTAATTAATTAATATCTTCACTCAATTCCCAATAAAGGGATAGAAAGAGGTCTAGTCTTGACAATTAATTCCCTTCGACCCTCCTTCTACCGAAGATATTTCGGGACAACGTGACAGGTGGTGAGTCCGATGCTGTCTATGTGCAAGCCACCGATATAATTCGTACATAAGTTTTTGAGAAACCCATTGGTACGAGCCTGCCACCTGTGGATCGAATTCGGGTCTCTTGACTCGAAATTCCGACGACCCTAACCACTCAGCTATCCTGACTTAAGTTTAATATGTATTTTATAAATGAAAAATTTAAAGTATAAAATGTCTGTAGAGTCCCTTTCTTACGCTGTGAAACTTTTGAACAATCCGGTCTTATATTTTACTCTGAAAAGAGGCAGACAGATCAATGAATAAATTTGAAGTTTTATTCAAGTTTATATCATATGTAAACCGAGATCTGCGGATGCGTATCGAGGAGGCTAACCTTGGGGTATAAAAGATTCCGACGAATTAAGAACGTCCTCTTTATCTAACGCACTTGGTCGTTGCAACTGGCTGAAACAACAATACGTGTTACACAGAAAGAAAGTGTAGGCATGTATGTTTTACTAGTCATGCGAAACCGGGAAGAACGATAGAACGAAGTAAGCAGTTTTCAATATAAACACTTAAACCATTTCGACAGGATACGTCAAGTGAAGCGCTTATCCCAGAGCGTAATAATTTACGGTGCGTCTGACACGTGTGTGTGTCGAAGTTCCTTCTCTATCTGACCCATGGATCTCTCTAAGTTTTAAAATTTGTTGAGATAGTATAATAAATGAAAGAGAAACTGGGATGTAATCGTCAATGGTTAATAATAATATATCCAATTAGGATGAACATTAGTTGCATTTTTATCTAACGCACTTGGTCGTTGCAACTGGCTGAAACAACAATACGTGTTACACAGAAAGAAAGTGTAGGCATGTATGTTTTACTAGTCATGCGAAACCGGGAAGAACGATAGAACGAGTAAGTAAGCAGTTTTCAATATAAACACTTAAACCATTTCAACAGGATACGTCAAGTGAAGCGCTTATCCCAGAGCGTAATAATTTACGGTGCGTCTGACACGTGTGTGTGTCGAAGTTCCTTCTCTATCTGACCCATGGATCTCTCTAAGTTTTAAAATTTGTTGAGGTAGTGTAATAAATGAAAGAGAAACTGGGATGTAATCGTCAATGGTTAATAATAATATATCCAATTAGGATGAACATCAGTTGCATTTTTATCTAACGCACTTGGTCGTTGCAACTGGCTGAAACAACAATACGTGTTACACAGAAAGAAAGTGTAGGCATGTATGTTTTACTAGTCATGCGAAACCGGGAAGAACGATAGAACGAAGTAAGCAGTTTTCAATATAAACACTTAAACCATTTCGACAGGATACGTCAAGTGAAGCGCTTATCCCAGAGCGTAATAATTTACGGTGCGTCTGACACGTGTGTGTGTCGAAGTTCCTTCTCTATCTGACCCATGGATCTCTCTAAGTTTTAAAATTTGTTGAGGTAGTGTAATAAATGAAAGAGAAACTGGGATGTAATCGTCAATGGTTAATAATAATATATCCAATTAGGATGAACATTAGTTGCATTTTTATCTAACGCACTTGGTCGTTGCAACTGGCTGAAACAACAATACGTGTTACACAGAAAGAAAGTGTAGGCATGTATGTTTTACTAGCCATGCGAAACCGGGAAGAACGATAGAACGAAGTAAGCAGTTTTTAATATAAACACTTAAACCATTTCGACAGGATACGTCAAGTGAAGCGCTTACCCCAGAGTGTAATAATTTACGGTGCGTCTGACACGTGTGTGTGTCGAAGTTCCTTCTATCTGACCCATGGATCTCTCTAAGTTTTAAAATTTGTTGAGATAGTATAATAAATGAAAGAGAAACTGGGATGTAATCGTCAATGGTTAATAATAATATATCCAATTAGGATGAACATTAGTTGCATTTTTATCTAACGCACTTGGTCGTTGCAACTGGCTGAAACAACAATACGTGTTACACAGAAAGAAAGTGTAGGCATGTATGTTTTACTAGCCATGCGAAACCGGGAAGAACGATAGAACGAAGTAAGCAGTTTTTAATATAAACACTTAAACCATTTCGACAGGATACGTCAAGTGAAGCGCTTATCCCAGAGCGTAATAATTTACGGTGCGTCTGACACGTGTGTGTGTCGAAGTTCCTTCTCTATCTGACCCATGGATCTCTAAGTTTTAAAATTTGTTGAGATAGTATAATAAATGAAAGAGAAACTGGGATGTAATCGTCAATGGTTAATAATAATATATCCAATTAGGATGAACATCAGTTGCATTTTTATCTAACGCACTTGGTCGTTGCAACTGGCTGAAACAACAATACGTGTTACACAGAAAGAAAGTGTAGGCATGTATGTTTTACTAGTCATGCGAAACCGGGAAGAACGATAGAACGAAGTAAGCAGTTTTCAATATAAACACTTAATTGTCTAGAATAGATCTCTGTCTACTACTGTATTAGATATTGCGTGAATATATTCATATTTTTTTACCAAATTATTTTGGTAGTAATGGATGGGTAGTCGGAATTTCGAGTCAAGGGACCCAAGTTCGATCCCCAGGTGGCAGGCTCGTACCAATGAGTTTTTCAAAAACTTACCAAGAGACTTAATTGTCTAGAATAGATCTCTGTCTACTACTGTATTAGATATTGCGTGAATATATTCATATTTTTTTACCAAATTATTTTGGTAGTAATGGATGGGTAGTCGGAATTTCGAGTCAAGGGACCCAAGTTCGATCTCTAGGTGGCAGGCTCGTACCAATGAGTTTTTCAAAAACTTACCAAGAGACTTAATTGTCTAGATTTCTGTCTACCATTGTATTGAAAAGGCGTGAAGATATTTATTTATTTATTTATTTATTTCGAAACGGAGCGACTGATAAACATTATATTTATTCAATAAAACAGAACAGATATAATATGTATGAGATAAATATAGCTCTGAGTTACTTAGAATAATCTTTTAATTTTCATAAGTTGTAGTCAAGAGTCGAGAGCACGGTCGGTGTCTAAGAGTATTCCTAGTAGATGAAATTACAAATCGCCTTCCCAAGCGTCTCCACAACACCCAGATTTTTTTTCTGTGTCGCTTAATTTGGGAAAGTTTTAAATATAAAATAAATTAATTAATTAATTAATATCTTCACTCAATTCCCAATAAAGGGATAGAAAGAGGTCTAGTCTTGACAATTAATTCCCTTCGACCCTCCTTCTACCGAAGATATTTCGGGACAACGTGACAGGTGGTGAGTCCGATGCTGTCTATGTGCAAGCCACCGATATAATTCGTACATAAGTTTTTGAGAAACCCATTGGTACGAGCCTGCCACCTGTGGATCGAATTCGGGTCTCTTGACTCGAAATTCCGACGACCTAACCACTCAGCTATCCTGACTTAAGTTTAATATGTATTTTATAAATGAAAAATTTAAAGTATAAAATGTCTGTAGAGTCCCTTTCTTACGCTGTGAAACTTTTGAACAATCCGGTCTTATATTTTACTCTGAAAAGAGGCAGACAGATCAATGAATAAATTTGAAGTTTTATTCAAGTTTATATCATATGTAAACCGAGATCTGCGGATGCGTATCGAGGAGGCTAACGCGCGCTTGGGGTATAAAAGATTCCGACGAATTAAGAACGTCCTTTTTTTTAAGTCGATTAACAACGTACTATGACATAAAACACCTATTTGGCGATGCAATTAATTAAATTGTTGCTTGCTTATTTAATTTTTGATAAATTAAATACAAATTTTATCTGTAATTTTATGTTATATAACCTTTAATGTATTTCAAATTAAAAAAAATTAAATTAAATAATTTTTGTTCGCCTTCTCCGCCTGCGAGTATGTTGCTTGTTAGTCAAAACAAGAATTTCATACAACGTTTTTTCAAAATACTTTGCATTATTAATTTGCATTCAATGCTCAGTAAGTACTTCCTTAATGAGTATAGAATAAAAATTCGAACAGTGTCGGAATAGTGAAATAAGAAAAAAAAATTTAAAAAGAAAATTACTTAGTCACTTTGTTCTTCTAGTTACAAAAGCGAGGTTTTTAGTATTTGATAATATTATTTATTATTCATTAATTTATTAAAATTACCAAATTATTTTTGGTAGTAATGGATGGGTAGTCGGAATTTCGAGTCAAGGGACCCAAGTTCGATCCCCAGGTGGCAGGCTCGTACCAATGAGTTTTTCAAAAACTTACCAAGAGACTTAATTGTCTAGAATAGATCTCTGTCTACTACTGTATTAGATATTGCGTGAATATATTCATATTTTTTTTTACCAAATTATTTTAATGTCTTCGGTCCTTGATAAGTGGGCAAAATTTCAATTCAATTAACTATCTAGGAATAATAGTAATTTTTAAAATGCGGAAGTGTATATGTTTCTTTTTTATTGGTTTGTTTGTGTATACTTTCATTTCGACACTGTCACGATAGCCGAGTGCTCGGTTGGTTGGAATTTGAGAAGATCCAGCCCAAGTTCGATCTCTAGGTGGCAGGCTCGTACCAATGGGTTTTTTCAAAAGCTTATGTACGAATTATATCTTTCGCTTGGACATTAAGACGGCGACGGCGACGGCGAGCATCTGTCAGGTTGTCTCAAAAACATCTTTGGTGAAAGGTGGGTCGAAACGACTTAATTGTCTAGATTTCTGTCTACCATTGTATTGAAAAGGCGTGAAGATATTTATTTATTTATTTCGAAACGGAGCGACTGATAAACATTATATTTATTCAATAAAACAGAACAGATATAATATGTATGAGATAAATATAGCTCTGAGTTACTTAGAATAATCTTTTAATTTTCATAAGTTGTAGTCAAGAGTCGAGAGCATGGTCGGTGTCTAAGAGTATTCCTAGTAGATGAAATTACAAATCGCCTTCCCAAGCGTCTCCACAACACCCAGATTTTTTTTCTGTGTCGCTTAATTTGGGAAAGTTTTAAATATAAAATAAATAAATTAATTAATTAATATCTTCACTCAATTCCCAATAAAGGGATAGAAAGAGGTCTAGTCTTGACAATTAATTCCCTTCGACCCTCCTTCTACCGAAGATATTTCGGGACAACGTGACAGGTGGTGAGCCCGACGCTGTCTATGTGCAAGCCACCGATATAATTCGTACATAAGTTTTTGAGAAACCCATTGGTACGAGCCTGCCACCTGTGGATCGAATTCGGGTCTCTTGACTCGAAATTCCGACGACCTAACCACTCAGCTATCCTGACTTAAGTTTAATATGTATTTTATAAATGAAAAATTTAAAGTATAAAATGTCTGTAGAGTCCCTTTCTTACGCTGTGAAACTTTTGAACAATCCGGTCTTATATTACTCTGAAAAGAGGCAGACAGATCAATGAATAAATTTGAGGTTTTATTCAAGTTTATATCATATGTAAACCGAGATCTGCGGATGCGTATCGAGGAGGCTAACGCGCGCTTGGGGTATAAAAGATTCCGACGAATTAAGAACGTCCTTTTTTTTAAGTCGATTAACAACGTACTATGACATAAAACACCTATTTGGCGATGCAATTAATTAAATTGTTGCTTGCTTATTTAATTTTTGATAAATTAAATACAAATTTTATCTGTAATTTTATGTTATATAACCTTTAATGTATTTCAAATTAAAAAAAAGAGATATAAAGCAGTGCAAACGAGAGCAACGGAAGTATACAATAATGTGTCAACCAGCGCTTTGCTAACGATTAGTTTTCTACTTTACCGTGTTGTTATCATGCTTGGTGTATTTGTACAGTAAATACAACGATTTGATCGATTCAGCCATACTTCAGTCTTAGGTCTGCTAAACTTAAGAAATAGCTTTCATATACAAACTTTTTCCTCTTAGTATATTTCTTCTTTCATTTCTATATTTGGGTACACATATTATTCAAAAAAAAATGAATAAATAAATAAATAAATAAATAAATAAATAAATAAATAAATAAATAAATAAATAAATAAATAAATAAATAAATAAATAAATAAATAAATAAATAAATAAATAAATAAATAAATAAATAAATAAATAAATAAATAAATAAATAAATAAATAAATAAATAAATAAATAAATAAATAAATAAATAAATAAATAAATAAATAAATAAATAAATAAATAAATAAATAAATAAATGAACCAGCCTACTCCACTCACATGAGTCCTTCATAATTTGTGTTATTAAAAAAATACGTAGGAGTATAACTTGTAGTAGTCCATCGACCTCCATTAGGCAATACCAATCAACTTGCTAAGCTTGGCAAGCAGATTGGCGATGGCAGTACAAGACAGATCGCACCTTAGATGCCGCTGCCATTTACCAGTCCGCTGAATTTTGTTCTGGTGCATTTCGAGATGTTTACACTGCAACCGGCCGGTAGCCGAATGCTTTATCAAGGCTTTTTCCTCAGTCGCCTCTTACGATACCCACGGGAAGAAGTAGAGTGGTACATTCATACGGCATAAAAACACGGCAAACGATAAGTTCAGCACTGTAATATTAAAGCAAGTACTCGTAACCATCTAATACCTCGGCTCGCAACTTAATACACAGTTAATATCGTCTCCAACAGCTGTCTCCGCGCGTTTCTCCCCCATTCAATTTACTCGTCGCATACATCACATTCTGAATATCATGTGAACAGAAACATGTGTTGTCTGTTATTATATTATTGTCTTATAGTTAACTATTGCATTGGTTACCCTATCCCTTCAGTAATTTAATACATATCTGATAGCGACGCAATAAATGTTCCACTTTTCTGTGGTCAAGCACTCGCTCTAACAAAACGAGTGTTACAGCCTTGAGGAAAGTTAAACATTAACTTTGTACGTGTCTAAATTCTTTCGGGGGGAAATATAAATATAATATATGAATAATGCGGATAACATCACATCACATGTGCACAATATCCTGGACTGGATGGGGCTTCGAAGTTCGAATCAAGAAACTTGAGTCTGATCCCCAGATGGTACGAATTGGTTTTTTCAAAACTAAGGTACACTAGCATGGACATAAAGCCGGCAACAGACTCTCCACCTGTGATGTTGTTCCAAAAAATTCTTCGGTATTAGTAAGTATAAGTATGGAGAATAGCATGAAGATATTTTTACATCGCATCTGTTGGTCTGATACCGAAGTATGTAGCTAAAGCACTTGTGTTTTAGAATCGGAAACAAAGGAGGTACCACAGATATCCAAGACCCGAGAGCGCTTCACTCGACGTACCCTGTCGAAATACTTATATTTCTCTCAAAAGCAGTTAGCAATAAATTATCCTGCACATGCAAAAACAATAAATGGTACACCAATAACCTGCGCCAAATGAAAAAGAAGCTCTTTGCTTTAATTCATTTTATTTTATTCTTATATTAAATATATGCAAATTTCGTTGTGATAACGAATTTCCGTAAAATATAGCCTAAGTTCGTGGACTTTATTTATATACCTATGTATACCTTACACAGCTAAGCTCAAGGTAAGAAATATTTAGCAAAAGATCAAGTTTAGATGTTCCCTAGATTTAACAAAGGCAGCGGCAAAATATCAGCGCTGCAGCCACGCTGCTGCAGCAACATGCTGTGTCGGATGCCTTTTCGTTGTCAGAATTCGACATACCAATGTATTAAAATTGCATTTATCAATATTATGTCATAACTGTGTTGTGTTTTGGCATCAAATAAATTGTTTTTTTCTTTCTGTCTAATTATATTATCAAATAAATTTACTCTCGCACTAAATGATATGAACCAAACACCTTATTTAAGGGAGTGAATATATTGTGCTGGTATAATAACTTGACTTAAAACTGTTATTAATAATTTTAGTGGGATTCGGAGATTCAACCTGAGTGACTTATGTGAATCATGAGCCGGGTGCACGGTTCTTAATAATCTGAATATTTTTGATGTGAAACATCTATAGGCTCACTTGTAAACCGAATTGTTGGCGTGGCGACGCTAGCCGTGGCGACGGGTCGCCACGCTATACAAAGGTATACTAATTTACACCCTATTACCTAAGAGTTAAGGTTTATAGTTAAAAACTGAAACCCTTTTTTATATTTAATTAATTATATTCATATTATTCATATTAGTAACTATATAAATTATATTATCAAATAAGTTTACTCTCGCACTAAATGATATGAACCAAACACCTTATTTAAGGGAGTGAATATATTGTGCTGGTATAATAACTTGACTTAAAACTGTTATTAATAATACGTAGGAGTATAACTTGTAGTAGTGTATCGACCTCCATTAGGCAATACCAATCAACTTGCTAAGCTTGGCAAGCAGATTGGCGATGGCAGTACAAGACAGATCGCACCTTAGATGCCGCTGCCATTTACCAGTCCGCTGAATTTTGTTCTGGTGCATTTCGAGATGTTTACACTGCAACCGGCCGGTAGCCGAATGCTTTATCAAGGCTTTTTCCTCAGTCGCCTCTTACGATACCCACGGGAAGAAGTAGAGTGGTACATTCATACGGCATAAAAACACGGCAAACGATAAGTTCAGCACTGTAATATTAAAGCAAGTACTCGTAACCATCTAATACCTCGGCTCGCAACTTAGTACACAGTTAATATCGTCTCCAACAGCTGTCTCCGCGCGTTTCTCCCCCATTCAATTTACTCGTCGCATACATCACATTCTGAATATCATGTGAACAGAAACATGTGTTGTCTGTTATTATATTATTGTCTTATAGTTAACTATTGCATTGGTTACCCTATCCCTTCAGTAATTTAATACATATCTGATAGCGACGCAATAAATGTTCCACTTTTCTGTGGTCAAGCACTCGCTCTAACAAAACGAGTGTTACACCCTTGAGGAAAGTTAAACATTAACTTTGTACGTGTCTAAATTCTTTCGGGGGGAAATATAAATATAATATATGAATAATGCGGATAACATCACATCACATGTGCACAATATCCTGGACTGGATGGGGCTTCGAAGTTCGAATCAAGAAACTTGAGTCTGATCCCCAGATGGTACGAATTGGTTTTTTCAAAACTAAGGTACACTAGCATGGACATAAAGCCGGCAACAGACTCTCCACCTGTGATGTTGTTCCAAAAAATTCTTCGGTATTAGTAAGTATAAGTATGGAGGATAGCATGAAGATATTTTTACATCGCATCTGTTCGTCTGATACCGAAGTATGTAGCTAAAGCACTTGTGTTTTTGAATCGGAAACAAAGGAGGTACCACAGATATCCAAGACCCGAGAGCGCTTCACTCGACGTACCCTGTCGAAATTACTTGAACAATTACTTATTTTGACAACGGTGAACTTTAAGGATTATTTTTAGTTACTTATATTTCTCTCAAAAGCAGTTAGCAATAAATTATCCTGCACATGCAAAAACAATAAATGGTACACCAATAACCTGCGCCAAATGAAAAAGAAGCTCTTTGCTTTAATTCATTTTATTTTATTCTTATATTAAATATATGCAAATTTCGTTGTGATAACAAATTTCCGTAAAATATAGCCTAAGTTCGTGGACTTTATTTATATACCTATGTATACCTTACACAGCTAAGCTCAAGGTAAGAAATATTTAGCAAAAGATCACGTTTAGATGTTCCCTAGATTTAACAAAGGCAGCGGCAAAATATCAGCGCTGCAGCCACGCTGCTGCAGCAACATGCGGTGTCGGATGCCTTTTCGTTGTCAGAATTCGACATAACAATGTATTAAAATTGCATTTATCAATATTATGTCATAACTGTGTTGTGTTTTGGCATCAAATAAATTGTTTTTTTCTTTCTGTCTAATTATATTATCAAATAAATTTACTCTCGCACTAAATGATATGAACCAAACACCTTATTTAAGGGAGTGAATATATTGTGCTGGTATAATAACTTGACTTAAAACTGTTATTAATAATTTTAGTGGGATTCGGAGATTCAACCTGAGTGACTTATGTGAATCATGAGCCGGGTGCACGGTTCTTAATAATCTGAATATTTTTGATGTGAAACATCTATAGGCTCACTTGTAAACCGAATTGTTACCTAAGAGTTAAGGTTTATAGTTAAAAACTGAAACCCTTTTTTATATTTAATTAACTATATTCATATTAGTAACTATATAAATTATATTAAGATTTCATTTTTACATGAAAGGTCATTTCCTTATAGTCAAAGAGGTTCAATAATTTTTAAAACGAATAAACATAAACTACCATTAATTTTAGCTGGAGATTTTAATGTAAATTTGCAAGAGCTGAATCAATGCCATTAATGACATTTCTTCAAAAAGAATTTCAATTGCAAATCAACAACAATCCAAAAGAATCTACTACCAAATATGGAACAACTATAGATGCTGTATTTGTGAGATATCTTGATAATGTTTCATCCAATACTTTTGTAACGTAGTTTAGTTATCATCGACCAATCATCACAGTAATACCGGCAGAGGAAACGTCGAATATAACTATTACTGAAGTCACAGAGAGAGAGAGAGAAAATATTTAAATTGTGGCCACTTGATATTTATATTGAATTTTTATATCAAATGTAAATAAATGTTTATTAAAAAAAGTTACCATTTTCTGTAAGAAATTCGTAATACTTCATTTTTTCATTAGTATTTTGTTAGTACTTCATTTTTTCATTCCTGTAATAATATTATCATTTATGCATATTACTTGAACACACACACGATGTTTCACATCTGCCAGGCGTCTCATGACGGCTCTCATTTTTTGTATTATATTCAATAATTTGCGAGTAAAAACATGATTCCACTGTCTGATGCTGCGATCGCTAAGGCCGTCGAATGTAGTAAATCCTCCCCCCCCCCCTTACTGGAGAAGCCTGCATTCTGCAGTAGACTTTCATTGCAATTAAAGGTACTTAGTACTTACGTAGTAATATTTGGTGAGGCTAATATGTTGTACAAATTGTGTTTAATTCAAGACCACGGTGCTGGTTTCGATCATCATTTTCCGACATATTTATACAACACGCGTAATCCACCTTCAGGTGGATAGCTCCAAAAACTTATATAGATTGTAAAATAAAGGAATTACGTTCTCGCTATCAAGTGAAAGGAATAGTATCAAACATATATCAATTCAATTTACGTTTTTTTCTGTTACGGGGTTCTGGCGATACATTAATAAAATAAATCATACACTGAAATAGACAATTCTCTAGTTAATAAGGACGGGTTGTGCGATAACAGTGCTTGTTACCTGCTGTCGTACACATTCCACGACGTTCTGCACGATGCAACACAGTCACATTATCTGGCACCAACCGAAATAATGTTGAGTATTATTTAAAACTGTACGAGACATTTACTCCGTTAAGGCATCCGTTACAAAATGATCAAAGCACTAGGATGGGGCAGCGGTCAATTATTGATGTATGCAGCGAGTACCTCTTGCGAGCGGCAGCGATATTTTTGTACGTTCATGCATTTTTTATTGATGAACTTAATATTTAACAAAGCGCTGAATAAACAATATTTTTGCTGCCGAATAAGCGGTTAATACAAATTAGTATTCTTTATAGAGCTGACTTGTTTATATTTGAACAAACTTTACTATGGCTGAGCAGAGATTAGGATGAATGCTTTATTTTTGAAGCGCCCTAGTAATGAAGGTTAAAATTTCGGTTAAGCAATATTAGGGAATCGAGTCCAGGACATCAGAGCTTTCGACGGAACGAAAACCGTGCGAAGACCGTGGACGAGTGATGTGCACACTCGTCCACGAGATGGACCTCAAAGTTTACTACTTCCTATAGAGTTAATAAAATTACAACAGGAAGCGTCGAGCTTCGAAGCACCTTAGTGGATAATAAATTTTGGAACTTCCGACATCGTTAGCTATCAGAACGGCTTCATACGAGACGATACGAGACAAAAAGGGGCCAGTGTTTTTATAACCAAGTTATATTGATACCAACCTTTTGCTCTCCGAATAGTTCGTTCTAGTTCATTTACTAGGAACGCATTCGTTTTGCTCTTGGTACATCTATTGCACCAGTCTATTTCAGAAATACTCTTCTTAGATCCATTCAATGTGTTTCTAAATGGAACGATCACAACTTTCTGACATTCTCCAACCATTCGATACTATACATGAAGGCAATAACAGACAGCAAGTGTTTGAGATGATATGATATTCAGGTTATGATATATGCGTGCGCTAAATTGGTTTAGGGAGTGACGCCGTGAAGACACGACATTACAGACAACTGTGAATTTTAATTTTATATCGTGATGTTTTTCTTTTCTTCTCGATTTTCCAATTTTAAGGTAGTTTTGACAAATATTGACAATAAGAGGTCTAGACAATTTAGTTCTTTCGACCCACACTTCACTGGAGTCTACTTGGGACATCGTGTAAGCGATAAGTCTGGCACCGTTTAGCCAACGATAGTAATCGTACATATATATGATGATAATGATGTAAAGAATAAACAATTCGGTGATGAGATTTATATTTGTATTTCCTTTGAATTTAAAATTATCATAGAACGCTTAAACTTAGATGTTCTAAAGGTAGGTACACGGTATAAGCATTTTGTACACCCTAGTTCATTCTTCATAAAATGTTACGTGTAAAACTGGGGAAAAAAACATAAAAGACATTTAAAAAAATCTACACATGTTATAAAACAGTATAAACCGGAGGTCTGTACATTTAAAAAAAATAACAATTATTAAACACTTATTATAACATACTAAACTTTAATCAGCAATTATTCGAATTCTTTTCTCTATTTGTCAGTTTCTTAATCAAGCAAAGTAAACGTTTCATTTTAAACAATCAAATATATTTCATTAAAAAAGGATTTTAATTATACTACTGTTACAACAAGATATACATAAGTTATAATTTCTAGTGTTGGAGAGCGAAATAATAATTGTTCAAAGAAAACTAGTGAAAAATGGTAAGAATTATGAATCGGGTTTACTTTTGTGTACATAAAAAACATTCTGGCGGTGCTTAAGGAATTTATTTTTTAACAGTGGTGGAGCCACTTATCAGCTTTTGTTGTTGCATGAATGGGCTGGCTCGACCGGAGTAGTACCACGACCTCACAGAATGCATTGCAGATAGGTTTAACCACAAAATGCAAAACAATTTTTCACTAGAAGGCAAACTTTTATTTGCGTTGTAGACCGACCGGGCTTTGTTTGCTTCATTGTACTTCTTCTTTTGATCTTTCCAAACTACGTCCCATTCACAAACGTTAAACCCAGGAAAGGGTGGCCCAACCCTTTGTCAGGCGAATTAATATTTAAATAGGCATGTGTTAGTGATGTGAAATTGAATTGTTTAACAATTATCGACAAACGTATAACTTCAAACATTTTTGTGTTAGCGTTACTCATCTACAGACAGGTTAATGAAAGACGCCCCGTAAGCAGATTGGCGATCGCAGAACCCAACACCTTACACCTTGAACGCTGCTGCCCGTCACATGTCTGCTTTTTTCGAGATGGATATCCCGCTATTGATATTCTCAAGGTTTTCAAGGCCAGACACTCCCTAAATCACCTCTTCCGAATTCTATGAGACATGTAGTACATGATACTTACACCACAGTCTACTGCACTATTATATCACTACATCGCTTATATCACTACAAAATTATTAAGCTTAAAACCGCAACTGCTGACATCCATAAGAGGTACAGCAATATACAGTGCCAGGGGCAACACTAAACAGTCAGCTAACACAGACATAAAGTACCACAACGGGACGAACTTTGATAGAAAGGTAGAGTAGGTGTGCTGGTATATACATTATTAATCACACACCTTTTATATCTTTACTCAATGTCATTCAGAGGTAGGCAGAGGTCTAGACAATGATGTCTTTTTGATCTAATGTTAGGTATATTTAGACTGTACAATTAGACTATGTCCCTATGACCCTACCTTATTGTCTTAAATAGGCTTCGGTGAAAGGAGAAAGCAAGTAATTCAAAATAAAAAGTCTAGACGTTTGTTTACTAATAATTGCAGCTTAGTTAGAGTGGTTATTAGGTATATCAGTAATGTTATTTGGCATTGCTAGTATTCTTGTAAAGAGTATAAAAGTTAATGTAATGTAAAGTTAATTCGCATAAAGAAAAAAATTGCATCATTTCAGTTTCATACACATGTCTCCTAGCGATACAAAATGAAAATTGGATCGGGGGAGGGGAAATAAAACAGAATAATAATAATAATTTGTGCATTCGCTCTCACAATTTATAAACCTTAAGATTAATAACATGTCATAATTTATAAAATATTTTGTGAGAGCTTGGTGTCACACTAGGTTGGTTCAACCTATATGACTAATCACAAGACCGTCGACCCTTTACTAGCAGTGGAACTTCACAGCTGAAAGAGTTGAAAGTAGTTTTCTCGAATGATGATTGCGGTGAGATTAAGTGTGTAAAATGTGTAAGGGTTCGCAGAAGATTTATGAATGGCCAGCATTTATAACAAAAAATATTCATAAACGTATAAATGCAGTCTCAAAATGAAATTTATGTAGTATTTGTTTGCAGCGTTCCATACTTTACGCAATTGTCGTTTGAGACAATATTATTAAAACATTATTATTCACTTGTGTCGAACAGAATAGCTGTGTTAGAAAAATAAATATTGAAAGTTAAAAAAATTACATCAAATAAAAAAAACAACTAGTGTCTTATCGCGAGTTGTTTTAGCAACTAGATAGAAAATAATAACAAATTCGTGTTTTAAATTTTTGTGAGAAACGTAATCAAATAACGCATTATTTGATATGCTAAACTGTTATATTATCTATGACAGTACAAATCAAAGAGAAATTATAAAGTGCCGGCAGACTGTCTCGTCACGGTTCCTTGATTAAAGTCATCCGAAGGGCTCTTGTTTCGGGAAATATTCCCTCGGTTTTAGAGCCTTGTGGAATATTTAGGGAGGATGGTAAGAGACCCAACGGCTTGACTTAAGTCCCTTGGGAGAGAGGCAAAACTCTTGTGAGGGACACTACTTGCGTCGGTACATTAGCGGCCTCTCTTATCAAGGGCACTTCGATAAGGGCCGGGGCGGCTTTAGAGGCAGTTGAATCGGGTAAATGGTGAAAATATGAGTCTTTGAAAGGAGACCATTTCCATTTTCCGTAGAGACAATCGGTCTGTGGGGTCGCCGCGCGATGCAGTTTCTAAAGAAATTGTATCCGCGACTTATCGTTGTCGCTGGTGACAAGAGGGCTGGTTCTTTCTCGCTCAACTGTTAAGTCTAGCCATTCAACGTGGAAATGCAGCCAGCGTTCTTGGTACCATGCCACGAGGAGTAGGGCTGTACGATTAAAATAGTTTTTAGTTAATAAGTATTGTTAATATTAACATATTTTTTTCTGTAAATAAAATTCTTTGAATTAAAATCACAGAGTACTTAATCACAATGGAATAATCTATAATATAGTTAGTCACGATAGCCCAGTGGTTGGGTAGTCGGAATTTCGAGTCGAGAGACCCGAGTGCGAACCCCGGGTGGCAGGCTCGTCCCAATGGGTTTTTCAAAAATTATGTACGAATAACATCGTTGGCTTGGACATAAAGGCGGCGACGGGCTCACCACTTGTCACGTTGTCCCGAAAATATCTTCGGTGGAAGGTGGGTCGAAGGGACTTAATTGTCTAGACTAGACCTCTGTCTATCCCTGTATTGGGAATTACGTGAAGATATTTATTTATTTATTATTTATTTTTATAATATAGTGCTTAAATACACTTTGGACCCTTTTGTTTAAAATTGAATTCGCATGTAGCCTAAATAAAATAATAATTTACTTGTTTATATTTTATAGAAAGTGATTGCGTGTATTATTATATTATTGCTGTACATCTATTACATTGAATTTTAATAATAACTTGTGGACTGTATTGTTTAGAGAAATGAGGTCAAAAAAGAGCGACCGTGTTTTTAATAATGTCTAATATTATATTAATATCTAATATATAATTTAATATTTAATATTTCACGACAATAATTATAACAATACTAAGTTTAGAGTGCTAGAGAGTGACACTAAACGAACATATTTATAAAAAAAAATTAACGGGGATCTAATAGACATTTACAAGTGTTTGTTGTGTTACGTTTTCGCGGCATTTATTTTCATTCTGATGCATGCGTCAGAACCAGAGACGGTTCCGGGTAACTTATTTATTAGATTGTAAAATGTACATATAAAGCGCAAAAAGTTATAACGGCTATAAAGACTGTCTGTGCATTTATTTATTTATTTGGTTTTTAATTAACAACATTTACATACGTTGATTTTTTAAGGGCAGTTGAGGTTCGCATTTCACTTTCGTTGTGGCGATTGCTAAATAATTGGTTCTGGTTATGTCTAAAAATATAATAATAATTATGCTAACGAAACCCCAATTCATTACTGTAATAAAAAGATGACAGCCTGGGTTCTAGAGTATAACAAAACTTGGGCAAAATTTTAAATATTTTATGTTCCATCTTAAGATATCGTGAAACTTGAAAAAAAAAACAGTGATTTACTAACGTTTTGTTAACAAACAAAATTACAGGATTATATTCTTAATTGTCTAGACCTCTGTCTACCCCTGTATTGGGAATGGCGTGAAGATATTTTTATTATATTCCTATCATATATTGATACAAAAGAAAATGCTTCACCGACTGTACCGATTTAGATAAAATTTGGTACGGAGATATGTTATGTTATATAATGAATACCATCCCTTTTCGACCCACCTTCCACCGAAGATATTTTCGGGACAACGTGACCGGTAGTGAGCCCGATGCCGACTTTATGTCCAAACCAACGATATAAAATGTACATAAGGGGATCGAACTGAGGTCTCTTGACTCGAATTCCAACCACCCAACCATTGGGCTATCGTGAATACTGTATGCTTTGAGCTGTACGGTAGTTCCATTGTTCTGCATATTGACATTGAACTTATAATATCTTTTATACTAATGCAATAGTTAGCTTGTTATGTTATCATATTTAAAATTTGTAAAATGTAAGTAAATTAAATGTAAAGTATTAAAAATAACAAGGGCAGTATTGATTAAAAAATTTTTTATTCACGCTTTTTCCAAATATAGGAGTAGGAAATTAAGTCCCAATTAGACCTTATTGAGTCCTGTAGATCCGTTTTTACCGAAGACTAATAGGAACAATGTGACAGTAGGTGAGCCTGACGTCGACTTTTTGTTAAAGACAAAGATTCAAGACAAAAACACATTACTGACAAACATACCTTAGTTTAGTTCAAACTCTTTGTTGCGAGCCTACGTCTAGTTTTTCTTCATATGCAGGATTCGAATCAGGAGACCAACCACTCCTTGCGTGGCTAAAGAAATATTTACTACAAAAATATGTAACGCATTTTATTTTCTCTCCCCTTCATTCCGTCTCGAGCTCTGTGACGCGTTCACGCTTCTGCGAACAATACTTTTGCCCCCCCCCCCCCCCCCCACCACATTCAATTTGCATTGCTCAATATGTTACAAATATTTGTTCAGGCTTGCTTATTATTTTCGTAATACATCGTTCTCTTTTCAATTATCGAAATATTCAATAAGTCACGATAGCCGAGTTGTTGGGTGGTCGGAATTTCGAGTCGAGAGACCCGAGTTCGATCCCCAGGTGGCAGTACCAATGAGTTTTTCAAAAACTTATGTACGAATTTCATCGTTGGCTTGGACATAAAGGCGGCGACGGGCTCACCACCTGTCACGTTGTCCCGAAAATATCTTCGGTGGAAGGTGGGTCAAAGGGACTTAATTGTCTAGACTTGACATCCGTCTACCCCTGTATTGGGAATTGCGTGAAGATATATATTTATTTATTTTATATTTATTATTCTTGTTTTTATTTATTAAAATAAAATAAAATAAATATCTTCACGCAATTCCCAATACGGGGGTAGACAGAGGTCTAGTCTAGACAATTAAGTCGACTCTCCTTCCACCGAAGATATTTTCGGAACAACGTGACAGCTGGTGTGCACGTCGCCGTCTTTATGTCTAAGCCAACGATATCATTCGTACGTAAGTTTTTGAAAAACTCATAGGTACGAGCCTGCCACCTGGGGATCGAACTCGGGTCTCTTGACTTGAAATTCCGATCACCCAACCACTCGGCTATCGTGACTTTATTTTTTATTTATTAATTAATGTATTTATTTATTTATTCTTCTGCCAACACCTTGTAGTAAGGGCTACAATGAGCGGCCTTAATGCCTATTTTATATCTACATGTACGCATTATCAGTATCGGGTTGAGGGAGTAAACAATCAAAGGTCTTGACACTTTAGATTAGACAATACATATTCATTATACTCATAGTCGATCTTCATGAACGATTAGCGTACACCCTGTTTTCCTGGTAATAATAATTTTTGAAACTGTGTTTTTTTAACTAATTGTATCGCTGGCTTGGACACTATGAATATGGCAAGCTCACCAGGCTTTCTTTGCACCCTATTAAGAGTCCACAGTTGAAAACAAGTCTCCCCAAAGAACGACTCAACTTCATTCGTCTGGGGGTCACGTTATTTTAATTTCATCCGGAGAAATGTCAACACTTCTGATTACCACAGTATGGAGAAATGTGTGAAGATAAAAATAAAAAGTAAGTCACGATAGCTGAGTGGTTGGGTGGTCGGAATTTTGAGTCGAGAGACCCAAATTCGATCCCCAGGTGGCAGGCACGTACCAGTGGATTTTTCAAAAACTTACGTACGAATTATATCGTTGGCTTGGACATAAAGACGGCGGCGACCTGTCACGTAGTCACAAGTAGGCGTCGGAAGAAAGTGAGTCGTTCATTGTCTAGATCTCTGCCTACCCGACAATAATTTTTATACGATTCTGATTTAACAGTGAGAACAATTCATGCAATGAATGCAAGCTCACCATTGTTTATTTAATCATGCGTGTGTGTACTTTACGTTAGGTTGAAACGATATTTTATTCATAGATATTACAGCCCGTTAGCTTCGAGCTAACTGGCTTCTTAAAATATTGTTATTGCAAGATTTGAAGACCTTTTTCAAGTTTTTTTTGATAGATAGCTAGCTAGTGGCGTGAAAAATAACTGTTCACTACATGCAACTGCAACACATAACGCCTGAAAACTTTATAAGTAGCTAAAGCACGCGTGGTGTGGAATCAGAAACAACAAAGGTACTACAAACACCCAGACCCATGAAAAAGTAGACAACGACCGTCGTACCGACCCAGCGACTCCTAAACAGAAAAGTCTACACCTGTGGCAGCCCGTAGTATTAGTGCATCATAACTAGAAATATTTATGAAGCAAAAGCGTCTGTACTGCTGTTTTGTGATAGACATGGGTAAGAGCGTGGTACCGACCCAGCGAATTCTAAGCAGAAAAGAAGAAAGAGTCCGTTACAAATGTATAGCAAAAAAAAAAAAATCAAAAGTACGTTTTAGTATGTTTCGTCTCTGATGAACAAATCCCCTTTCATTATTTAAAAGTTTCAAAGTACAAGACTTGCTCGAAAAAAATCTGGCACACCGGAAATAAACATATACGAGTATATACTTTCACATTTATTATATTAGTATGCTCTCGCTATTCCCAATAGAGAGAGGTTCAGACAATTAAGTCCTTTTTACCCACTTTTTATCGTAGACTTTTTTTGGGATAAGGTGACAGGTGGTAAGCTTGTCGCCAACTTTATGTACAAGTCAACGACATAAATCGTACACAAGTTTAAAAAACTCATTGATCCGAGCCTACTACCTGAGATCGAACTCGGGCCTCTCGTCGCGAATTACAATTACACAAACACTCGGCTATGGTAACTTTATTTATAATGTTTTTTATTATATTAGTAGGATTAAAATAATTCACAATATACTTTTATGTACATATATTATTCGGCAGGGCGGCTCCTCTTACTATTTCCATGCATTGCGGCTTCTTACGTACGTATTGTTTTTGATATTTATGGCGCTTTATTGAGAGGAGTTACGTGGTGAAATTATTACGTACTGAGTTAAACTTTTAGAACCGATGTGACTTGTTCATTGTTTTGTTTGTGATTGTGACTGTAGTATTTTTTTTACGAAAAGTGATTGTTACGGGTGAGATTGCATATTAGATATAAGTCTTAAATCACAAAATCACAAAATCAGAGTAAAAAAACACTACTTCTAAACTTATCTCTTCAGAGTATCGCTATTGTTTTTTTTACATCTTACCCTTACTGGGGTAGCAGACGTTTAAATAATGTCCTTTCGACCCGCTTTTCACCGAAGTTTACTTGGAACAACATGATAGGTGGCGGGCCGATCGCCGTCTGGCGATGTTTAACAATAATAACTTTATTTAAAAAAAGGTTATTTGCTTGGCTACTTGGTCATTGTTTTTACTCAACACAGGAGTTTCTTTTGCACAGACTTAGTGATTGATTTAACCTATGTGTGAATAATAGCAGTATTAGTAGTATTAGTAGTGGCAGTAGTAGTAGTAGCTTTAAATTAAAATTATTAATATTAAGAACATTATGTTATTACAGCCATTAAAATACATAAAGTGGAGGTGTTTCCATGTAATTAGTTTTAATTGTTCTGTGTGGATTTTTTTAACTTTTTTAATTTATAATTCACATGACAATCGGATATCAGCTCTTAGTGTTAAATGTATGAATAATGATTTTTTTTACTTTAATTTTGATTCTAAAGAGTATTTGACATATTTTAAATAATTAAATTTAATCTATTTTTGTATGATATATTACAATCTTAACATCAGCGTCACAACAACAACAACAGCGTCCTGCAATATTAATTATTAATTTATGCTTTATTGTAAAAAAAATACAAATGATATTTTATTTATAAATAATAATTAAACTGTAATTCACATGCTACTGTGACATCAAAATCTTATTTCTTATTTAATTGTAATTTTTTATATGTAATTTAATTTTGTAATGAATTGTATAATCATTGTTATCCATAATTTCTTATAAGTTAATGTACAATAAATGAATAACATTAAACTGATGACATCTTGTAATAACAATAATTGATAACATACTGACAATTCTATCAAATTTTGCATGCCCATTGCGGTAGAACATATAGATATAAATCAAATTATCAACACCTGTAAATGTACTATGTTCTTGCAAATAAATAAATAATTAATTATTTAATAAATTATAATAGTCATAAAACAACTTAATCCCAACTTGACAGAGTCTATTATTATATCTCCTTTTAAACATTATTTTATTTTTTTTATTTCTTATACATAATTTATTTAATATAAATTAATTAAAGTTTTTTTTTTACTGAAAGACAAGTGATAAAAATAAAAATTACTTCAACAGTTCAAATCAATAAAGAACAAAAAAGGCATTATTTTAATAACACATCATTTTTTTAATCATAAAGTAGTAGTTTCGGATAATAATAAAAAATTTAAAAAACTTCATAAATTGTTATATTCTCAAGTATGTATAATATAAAAATATCATATTTATATATTATGTATGTATTTAATGTGGGAATTTGTGTATATTTATAAAATACTATTGTATGCATGTAAGTAGTAATGTAAATGTATATGTATGTGTATTGTATTTATTATCATTACATTATTATTTTGTATTTTTTTCTTAAACTTTTATTTTTTTTATTATAAGTTTTGCACCCATCACTAGATTCTCTACACAAAACAAAGGTAGAGTGGCAGAAAATGCCTTTAGGCATTAAGTCCGCCGTTTTGTACATTTTTTTATAATAAATGCAAATAAAGCTTAAATAAATAAATAAAATACGTTATAAATATATTATTTATTTCTAAGTGGTAATTTTAACAGTGGCAGCGCCACGCATCAGTTTTGTTGCATGAATGGTCCGGGTCGACCGGGGAAGTACCACGACCCCACAGAATACCGGCGTTAAGTAGAAGTCTAACAAACTTCTGCGTTTCGTCTGGTAGGTAACCGGAGGCCCACACACCCCCTCCCCCAATTCTGGGGGGGGGTGGTCCGAAGAGAAGAAGAGCACCACCCTCCCTCCCACAGATGCGTGCACCAATTCCACAGATGTGTGCACCAATTCCACTGTATGCACCACCACCACTACACTCAAACCAGGTAACACACACCACGGACGCATCTGTGGGAGGGAGGGTGGTGCTCTTCTTCTCTTCGGACCAGGTAGCATATACCTTTTTATATTTTCATGCGGAGGGTTGCGAAGTAATTTTTTAAATAACAACCTCCCTTTTCTATGTAAAAAAAATTATTAATATGTCATTAATGAATATTTATACTCTATATTATATTATTACTACAAAAATTTAGTTCTCACCACATAAATGAAATATATTACAAACATGAACAAAGTACATGCGTTTGTGTGAGGGATGTTCGTTCAATCTGCTCGTTGTTCTATATTTATAGGTTCGTTATGTCAATAAAACTTTTAGCGACTAGGTATGACGTGAGAAATACTATCAAAAGTATTCACACGATTCGGTAATGGGTAGCAGCATCTAAGATGCAAGATGTCCGCCAAAATACAGCAATCGCCGATCCGCTTGCCAAGCGTGATTACTATAGAATCTAAGAATGATCCCTAGGGCGAGGCCTATTTCCTGCAGTGGAATTTTACAGGCCGCTATGTTTGTATCTATTTATTCATGAGAGTATGCATTCGCTTATCGATAAATATTTTTAATCTACCACCGTTCCGCAATGAAGGTCGTCTGACGAAAGATACTGGGGTAGACAAAAGTCTAGACAATTAAGTCCTTTCGACACATCTTCCACCAAAGATATTTTATAAGACAACGTGTCAGGTGGCGAGTCTATCGTCGTTTTCATATCCAAGCCAACGATGTAAATCATAGATAAGTTTCGAAAAAAGTCATTGAGCCTACCACCGGTGTAACTCGGGTATCTTCACTAGAGTATCGATTATCCTACAACTCGACTATCGAGACATTTTGAAAATATTTTTCATTTTAATTCCACAAAGTATAGTCTCAGAAATCCGAAATATCATAAATAAAAAATAACAAACAACATGTGGACTGCTAAAACATTGCCCTCTCTTTTGGATTTTTCATAAACGGACAAAAAACCAAGTCTTTACATTTGGGACGGTTTTGGAATTTTTTAAAGTTTTCATTCTTGCTCTAATTAAAACCATGACAGTGAAAAGTAAGGGTGCAACTTTTCTTGTAAATCGTGCTAAACATTGTTCATAACTAGCACAAAAGAGTAGGTGCCTTGAAACTCAGATCCCCTAATTTGCAAATAGACGGTCCGCGGGAGGCATCCAATTTTTTTACAAGTTTCATTGTGTTCGGGTGATCTGAGTTCGAGTCAAGAGAACTGAATTAGGTCCCCATGAGGTAGCCCGTACCGATAAGTTTTGCAAAACTTATGTAAGGTTTATATCATTGGCTTAGTGAAAAATAATCTCCGATGAAACGTGGGTAGAAAGAATTAAACAAAGTTTTAGTAAATTATGTATTTAATAAATCAACGAATATAGCACAAACACCCTAAGATAGGAATACAGAAAAAGTCGTATTCTACATGGAGCCATCCGAATATCGAACCCGAGACCTCAGATCAGGCGACGCCTTTAAATAGGCGCATATGCCTCTCGGCTACGGAAGGTGTCAAATTTATTAAAAGTCATTAGTTATGCAAGACGTCTTTCACTGTAATTGAATAAAGAACAATCGAAAACCTTAATTAAAGATATCAGACATTTGAACCTCGCACAAGTTAATTTCAGTGAAATATTAAGTAAACGCCGCGAGGATCCCTGAAACTGTGCGCGTTGTGATTTAAAATTCATTTTTTTTAACCTTGGGTAGACAGACGTCTTGCAAATTAAGTTCGACTCAACTTTCACCGAAGCTTAATTAGGAAAACGTGACAGGTGGTGAGCCTATCGCCGTCTTAGTGTCCAAGATATACGGTATAATTTACTTAAACATATATAATTTTATACAGATCTCGAAGAACTTGAATACAAACATTTATATTCATCACTCAAATATTTTATTATCCTATCGAGATTCAAATCCGCAACCTTTAAAGTAGGTCACCACCAACTCTCCTATCGGTTCGTAGTTGAGAGTTATTATTTTTTGATATTAATTTTATGCATTTTTATCTAGTCGAAACTTCATTAGTTAAGAGAAGTAATGAATAAAACAGAGTGCAAGCTTAAGTTTAGCCTAAGTAAGAATAATTCTGATTGATAATTTCAGAATTTTTAAACATCTGCCTTACCCCTTACTTGTCCCGAGGCGATATCTAAGAGGGGATTACGCTTCATTGGACAATGTTATCTCATTCCTTTTGTTTTAATTTGCATAGCTTGACATGCGTTTCTTCCTGACTTCATCTACAACAAATGTTTAATATTTTATTCATTTCAACAGAGCTATTTTACTTATTTGTACATTGTATATGGTTACCCAAATGATAACAAAGGGCGGACCCAGGCTGTTGAGAATTGTTTTTAACTGAGTAGGTGCGCGCATAAATATTCTGGGTAATAAGAGAGCTTAATCAAATTTATAGAAATATATAATCGATTTAATTATTTATTTTACATATATTTTATATACATATTTACACATCTATGGATACATTATATATGTATACATATAACAATCAGATAGCGAAATAATGTTGACGATCCGAAAACCGCTTTGGTAGTGCCCCTGCTTTCACAACTGAAGGTTGAGGGATTGGATCTCGGTAGTGCTATATAGTTACGTTAGCCCTATATTTTCTAACCAACATTAACACTATATCAGTACGCATATTCCCAATACTGGAGTAGACAAAGGTCTAGACAGTAGAAAACTAAGGTAACAGGTGGTAAGCCTGTCGCCGACTTAGTCTCCAGGCCAACAGTATAATACATTTACATGGATATATTTTCACTTAGATACTAGTAAATATTCATATAAAAATATAAAAATCCATGAGTCGTGTACAAACATACATATTCATCACATAAATATTTACCCCTACCGGGCTTCGAACCCACAACCCTCTGCTTCGGCAGTTTTAGTGTGCAAACCTACGGGTATGGGCACTAAAACTGCCCTGGTTCGCCATCGGTTACTGTCACAAATAAGCTGCGTTAAAATTTAGGTCGAAGGGAATTACCTAGATGACTATCTACCCCATTAATAGAAGTTGCATGACGATATAAAAAAAACTATAGCTGCAGTGAAGGTCACGCTTGACGAACGGACTAGCGGTCGCAGTAGACATCTCGCAACTTAACATCTCGCAGCTATCAACACATCAACGGTCTGCTTAGTTTTGTTTTGGTTTTAGAGATTGTAATTTTGTCTTCTGCTATCTTCAATGCTTATGCAATGCTCTCTTACTTTGCTCTTACGACACCTTCGGGAAGAAAAAGTTGGTTATTCTTACGCCTGTACCAAAGACCGTTATAAGAACAACAAATAAACAACAACAAATTATTTATTTACTCCCACATAAGTTCTTAACTTTTAAATACTTAAGTGATAAGTATAAATTCTAAAACCTTACTTAGTGAGAGTCAGGTGCCTGGTGTAAGTTCAGAAAACTTGAGTTACAGGTCACCAGGGCTCCCTCCCGGACAGACTTCGGAATTTTACAAGTTTAATTGCCTAGATTAAAGTTACTAGAAACTAGGTACATTTGCAATAGTATATAAAATCTTGTAAACAATGTAAATTATATTTAAACTTAATATATGTGTGTGTGTGTGTGTATGTGTGTGTGTGTGTGTGCGTGTGCGTGCGTGTGCGTGTGCGTGTGCGTGTGCGTGTGCGTGCGTGTGCGTGTGCGTGTGCGTGTGCGTGTGAGTGTGCGTGTGAGTGCGTGTGCGTGTGCGTGTGAGTGCGTGTGCGTGTGCGTGTGTATGTGTGTGTGTGTGTGTGTGTGTGTGTGTGTGTTTCATGAGTTTGTGTAAGAGTTACAATTGGGACTTGCAACTTGAGTACATATTCATTATAGCCTGGGAGAAGCAGATTTCCTGTCTGTTCATACGTGAGTGTTTTCAGGTGTTTAGATACAATACATTTTAATTATATATATTATAATTTATACTTGTGATTGATGTCTTTTGGTGAAATCGCATGTAATTAAAATTCTTTGCAGCACACTTGTAATCAAATCACTTGAATTTTATTTGTAACAATTCACAATAAAGTGAATTGGGAACAAGTGTGCAACAATTAATTATAACAAAATTAATTTAATTCGTCAAAAGTGAATTGTATAAGGTACGGATTGCGAAACGTAACGCGATTTGAGCTCACCATGACTGTGTCCTTAACCAGACAAGATTTGCCGCTTAGCTGAGGTGAGTAAAAATAATAAAACTTCAAATTTACTGAAGTCATAAAATTTACTTCCTAATTCTATACTCTTAATGCTTACCCCTTGTTACAAATTTAAGGCATCTGGTCCAAAGCGTGCAAAACGTCTCCTGGGGTCGCGCGGTCAATAAGCGATGTCTGCAGCGAGGACCCTCGCCGACCGCAGCGATACTTTTGTACATTTAAATATTTTTTATTAATGAAATTACTTTTAAAAAGAACTGATTAAGCTGATACAGATTCATACTCTCTTTACGCATGTTAGGTTTATTTTTCATGAGTGTATTTTTTATTTATTTATTTATTCTTTATTGAACCTTACCGTTATGTTACATCAAAAGGCGGACATAATGCTAAGAGCATTTTAAACCAATTACTATATCTCAACCTTAGGGAGTAAAAAAACTTTGAAAGCGAAACCCACAATAAAGCTAAACTATTTTATAGTACAACGCTATATAATCTATCTATGCATAGATGCGCAATACTTATATTTATATAAATACACATATTAATTGTGGCAGACTAGTGAGCTGGGCGTTCAGAAACCTAATTTTTTTAATATATAGAAATATATAGAGTATAATAATAGGTTCATTCAAGCACTTATGGAATCGGAAAAAACGAAGATACCTTACCAGAAACACCTAGGCCAAAATAGGGCCTGAAGTATCGGCGCCAGTTCTCTTCAGTATTAATTCTATATGCTGCATATATTATCATTAATTCCAAGTCTGTGCAAATAGATCTAAATGGCGGGAAATTTCTATGAATAATATTTCTATGCAATTATAAAATTTATTCACTCTTTTAAATAAAACTTTCAGCTATTAACTGCTGCGAGAATAAACTGCTACAACAGTGGTAGAGCTACGCATCAGCTTTTGTTGTTGCATGAATGGGCCGGCTCGACCGGGCAAGTACCATGACCTCACAGAATACCGGCGTGAAGTAGAAGTCTAACTAACTTCTGCGTTTCGTCTGGTGAGTGCAGGTAACCGGAGGCCCTCAAACCTCCCTCCCCCAATTCTGGACTGAACTCTAAGGCCGGCAACGCATTTGCTATGCCTCTGGTATTGCGGGTGTTTATGGGCGGCGGTAATCATTTACCATCACATGAGCCACCTGCTCGTTTGCCTCCCAAAATTCAAGTAAATAATAATATCTCCACGCCATTCCCAATACAAGGGTAGATAGAGGTCTAGTCTAGACAATTAAGTCTCTTTTACCCACCTTCCACCGAAGATATTTTCGGGAGTACATGTGGTGAGCCAGTCGCCGTCTTTATGTCCAAGCCAACGATTCGTATTCGTACATAAGTATTTTTTTTAAAACCCATTGGTACGAGACTTTCACCTTGGTATTAAATAAGGGGCTCTTGACTTGAAATTCCGACCACCCAACCACTCGGCTATTGAGACGTTTAAAAATAAATTCAATAAATTCAAGTGATACCAGAAATACAACGTCGTGTAAAACTAAGTATAATGTAATATTGTTTTTTTAGTGTAGGTTCTTAATGGCGTCTTAACACGTAATACTAAGATTACAATTACACGGGATTATTAAGATGCGACTGAGGGAGAAGCCTTGAGAAGGCTACTGAAAAACAACGTTATCTCGAAAGTTACCTCATAAGCATATTGTAACGTTAGCTGTTAGCGTAAACATGGTTTACGATGTTTTCATATGTGACGAAGAAATTTTAGTTTGTGAGTTTTTGTTTTGGTTGATCGATATGGGGTCGATAATTGGATTTTGGACTACCTGTCATTAAAAGGCGCGAGCGTACTGAGCAGAAAAACTAAGAATTATTATAACCAATATGATTGCACATCTCGTTTATCACTACAACCGAAATTAAATAACAATATAAAATATTAAAACTAAAACACAAAAAAGACTTAACAAGATAGGGGAGCTTACGCCGTCTTAACGTCCCAGCTAACGTTACAATATGCTTATGAGGTAACTTTCGAGATAACGTTATTTTTCAGTAGCCTTCTCAAGGCTTCTCCCTCAGTCGCATCTTAATAATCCCGTGTGGGTAAAAGAGACTTAATTGTCTAGACTAGACCTCTATCTACCCTTGTATTGGGAATGGCGTGGAGATATTATTATTACTTACTTGAATTTGAAAAAGTCACGATAGCCGAGTTGTTGGGTGGTCGGAATTTCGAGTCGAGAGACCCGAGTTCTATCCCAGGTGGCAGTACCAATGAGTTTTTCAAAAACTTATGTACGAATTTCATCGTTGGCTTGGACATAAAGGCGGCGACGGGCTCTACACCTGTCACGTTGTCCCGAAAATATCTTCGGTGGAAGGTGGGTCAAAGGCACTTAATTGTCTAGACTTGACCTCTGTCTACCCCTGTATTGGGAATTGCGTGAAGATATTTTTTTTTCCTTGAATTTTGGGAGGCAAACGAGCAGGTGGCTCATGTGATGGTAAATGATTACCGCCGCCCATAAACACCCGCAATACCAGAGGCATAGCAGATGCGTTGCCGGCCTTAGAGTGCCCCCCCCCCTCCAGAATTGGGGGAGGGGGGTTTGTGGGCCTCCGGTTACCTGCACTCACCAGACGAAACGCAGAAGTTAGTTAGACTTCTACTTCACGCCGGTATTCTGTGAGGTCATGGTACTTGCCCGGTCGAGCCGGCCCATTCATGCAACAACAAAAGCTGAAGCGTGGCTCTACCACTGTTGTAGCAGTTTATTCTCGCAGCAGGTAATAGCTGAAAGTTTTATTTAAAAGAGTGAATAAATTTTATAATTGCATAGAAATATTATTCATAGAAATTTCCCGCCATTTAGATCTATTTGCACAGACTTGGAATTAATGATAATATATGCAGCATATAGAATTAATACTGAAGAGAACTGGCGCCGATACTTCAGGCCCTATTTTGGCCTAGGTGTTTCTGGTAAGGTATCTTTGTTTTTTCCGATTTCATAAGTGCTTGAATGAACCTATTATTATACTCTATATATTTCTATATATTAAAAAAATTAGGTTTCTGAACGCCCAGCTCACTAGTCTGCCACAATTAATATGTGTATTTATATAAATATAAGTATTGCGCGTCAATATGTGGCTCACGTGATGGTAAGTGATTACCGCCGCTCATGAACACCCGCAATACCAAAGGCATAGCAGATGCATTGCCTCTCCTAGAGTGCCCCCCTCCCCAGAATTGGGGAAGGGGTTGTGTGGGCCACCGGTTACCTGCACTCACCAGACGAAATGCAGAAGTTAGTTAGACTTCTACTTCACACCGGTATTCTGTGAGGTCGTGGTACTTCCCCGGTCGAGCCGGCCCATTCATGTATCAACAACAGCTGATGAGTGGCTCTACCACTGTTTAATGAATAAAAAATGTTCATAAAATGAAAACTACTGAGCCAAACTATCTCAATTTTTTATGGGACCAAATGGCAACTATTTTGAATCAAACTAAATAAGAATCACGTAAATCGGATCATAAATCTTGGCGTTATCAGTGTACTTAAATAAAAAAATATGCCCATTGAATGGAGAAGCTCCTTCTTTTTGAAGTCGGTTAATAAAACGCATTGCTACGATCCTTCAGCCTGGGGATCAAAGTCGGGTCTCCTTAATTCCGTACACCCAACTAGACTGTCGTGGCTGATACAGTATTATTATAAATTGTCAAGGCATCATTTTGACGACCTCTGTGGACGAGTGGCGTAAACATCGGTTTTCAAGGTGTCGCCATCTCGAGGTCCCGGGCTCGATTCCCGGTCGGGTCAATGGAAAAACCACTATTTCTACATTTTCTCGGGTCTTGATGTTTGTGGTGCCTTCGTTGTTTCCGAATCCCAAACTACAAGTGCTTTAGCATCTTAAATTAGGATCGGAGCAATGTATGTAATGTTGTCCGTATCTATCTACATATGTATATATTATTAATTATACTTTAGTATGTATCTTAATAACCTCAAAAATAAATTTTATAAGTTACAATTTTATTAAGCAACTATGTTTAATAAGCATATTTGTATCGACATAAGAATACGAGTACATCACCCACTTTCTTCCGGTGGTTCTTATCTACACAGAGCCACACGTCTTAGTGTCCGTCTGTAGCGATGCAATAAATTTTGCACTTATCTGCGGTTAAGCACTCAACCTAATAAAACAAGTGTTAGAATCTTCATGAAAGCTAAATATGTATAGCTAGATTATAGTTTAGTTTATGAGTAGTTCCGTTGCAAAGCGGCCAGACAGTATCGGCCGTTTCTCATCGTATTCATTAATTAACCGTTTATTATTATTATTATTATTATTAGGATTGTCTATTGGTGATAAAGTCTTCTTTCATTTTGTACGCTCTATTCATAAAGTTTTAGACTGAGAGATAGCCATGCGTTAGATAGAGAAGGAACTTCGACACATACACGTGTCAGACGCGCCGTAAATTATTACGCTCTAAGATAAACGCTTCCCTCGACATATCCTGTCGACAAAAGGTTTAAGTGCTTATATTGAAAACGGTCTGATTACTTCGTTCTATCGTTCTTTCGGGTTTCGCATGGAGCATTCGTCCCAACTCTTTTTTTTTTTAACACGTATTGTTGTTTCAGCCAGTTGTTCGGACAAGTTGGTTAAAAAATTAAAAATGTTACTGATGTTCATTGTAAAATAAGTAAATAAATATCTTCATGCAATTCCCAATACAGGGGTAGACAGAGGTCTAGTCTAGACAATTAAGTCCCATTGACCCACCTTCCACCGAAGATATTTTCGGGAGATCATTGTAATTGAAAAACATTCAGTATAATTTTGCACGCAATGTATATACATCTTTAATTATACTCCTAAATTATAATCCTGTATCTCTCTGTCTATCTGTCCGAAATTGCCGGGTAGTTACGGCGTAAGAATGTAACACGCCCTTTCTTCCCGTGGGTTCAGCAAGAGGCGACCAAAGAAAAAGCTTATGAAATGTCTTTGTGTAAAACAACACAAGTGCTTTAGCTATTTAATTTCACACGACATTCATTTGTTATGGTTTATTTATAAAAAAACAATAAGTATTACGTTAAAACTAATAAACCAATACAAATTAATTCAAAGCAATAAATTGTGCTTAAACTGTAAACAACAACGAAATTAAAGTCGTGATAAAATTATTGTAACTTACTTCTTCAAAAGCCCATAAAACTCCACAGGAAATGAGCCTCGCCCATAAGAACGATTTATCTGAATCGCTAAGCTTGTAGCGGATTTGTGATCGCAGTATACATCTCATCATACATCTCGCATCTCAGACGATGCTATCCGTTACAGGCCTTACTATCAAAACAAAAAATTAAAGTGAATTCCGGGAACAATCCGAGAATCGAACCCAGTGGCTAAGTACAGTGTGTCTAGACACCATGAAAACCAAAGTGAACGTTACTAGTCCACGGATACCGTGGACCCTTCCCATCCCGTCCCTTTAATATAGTTGAAAAGAGTGATGTCTGCAATCCTTGTTTTATTTTTTTTTATTTTCTCTCAGAGTATGCTTAGGCTGCTTATGGGACTATTCTGTTCTACCTTTTTAAAAGGTTTGTAAAGTTATATCATCCTTGAAAAAAATCAATAAAAAATATCATACTTATGGAATTTCTTTCGCCGGTTTCTTCTCGCACAAAGGAACACAGTTACAAAATGGTAGTACATTAATAATTGGATTAGCCTTTGCCCGCGACTTCGTCTGCACGGCTTTAGAATTGTGTTCAAGAGAGAAATAAAAAATGTGAAAGTATTAAAACTATCTTAAGTAATAAAACTAAATATGAAGAATATATTGAGTAAATTTATCTATAAACAATGTTTTTATGTTGAAAAAAATTATAAAAATCTTCAAAATCAATGTCGAGCAAGCCAAAATTCCAAAAGAGAGCATATATATGGGCGGCAAGATAAGCATGCGCAACAAAATTAAATTTCAATTCCATTTTGTTGGGCATCCTCATCTTCAAATTGAAACAAATATCAAACGTTTTATTAGGTATGTTACCTGTGATTATTTTTAATTTTGGAAAATAAATATTGTAAGGTGGCTATTCTGTCTACGTTCAGTTGATGTAATACATAGATTATTAAGAAATCAATCATTTGGTCAAGTAATTGTTACGAATGAAACTGGTATATTTTACATCACCACCATAATACCTGCTTAGGAGCGCTGAAGAAATTAATGATTTCTTGTATTTACGCGAATACAACTCATTTAAAATAAAACGATTTTCGTAGTATATAGTTTTTACAAACTATTTTTAAATTTCGGATGCTTTACAGCATCCGCGGTCACAGGGTGACTGTCCCCTAACTGTGTAAAAAGTAATTAAAAACGCAATAAAATCTGAAAATCGTTTTATTTTAAATGAACCACTCCATGAACCACTCCAGACACAAGCAAAGCAGCTTAGGTGGAGTGGTTAACAGGAATATTAGTAATGTTATTTGGCATTACTAGAATTCTTAAAAAAATATTAATGAACAGTTTGGTAGGTATTACAGTAATGTGCAAAAGAATTCCTGTAAAGGTGTATTCATTGATGAGAGTTAGAGATCAAATGATCCTGATTTTTATTATAAAGCATCAAGTGTCATATTTTTTTTTAAATTAAATTAGCAAACATATACTTAAAATTATTTTAAAATAATATGATGATGAATTTCCATTAAGTAAGGCCTGAATCTATTAATAATTGTGAATTACACAACTCTACCCTAAAATCAAAATGTCAAAACCAGATACGTCCTAAATCATATATGATTTTCAGAGCCATTCGAAATCAGCAAACCGATTTATATCTTCATATACACTTGATACACAGTCCTGTGACTGTGATATCATGTGCAGTTATTAAGGACAACCCAGTGAGGATCCGGTGGCCTAATTGATAGTGGTACTGTCTCCGAAGCTAAGGGTTATGGGTTCAAGTCCCGCTAGCGGCGAACTTTTATTTGATGAAAACGAGTGTTTATGCTCCATTCACGAATGTCTCTGTCAATTGTGTAAATCGTCGTCACTCCATCTTGTGGGAGGCCGTCCTGCACTGCGTTTACCAAAACTAGGTTGCCTTTTATCCCCAACGAATATCAAGTAAAGGACTAAACTGTCTCGACCTCTGCCTACACCACTATTTTTAAAGGCGTAGCGGTAAAAATAAAATCTAAATAAATTACCCGGCGCATATATAATCAACAAGCTATAGTTTCGACATGTTACGACGCAAAACTTTTACGTCCCTTCTGCAGTTCCAGATCTACGACAAGGAGGTGTTCTGTAGCCACGCCCCTGCCTCTGCCTCTGCACCAGCCCACCACGCCCACAGCCAGTCTCGACTGACCACGAACGAATGTACACGTACCTCGTGCATCTAGAAATGTGTTAATCAATGCGAGTCGAAGAAAATACTTAATAGGAATTAAATTTGTGTTCATTTTATGTGAGCGTAATGCTTAAAGTCTATTCAATATTGTTAACTGAGTTAATATTAATAAATTAAATGCCGAAAACAGCAAACACATTGCTCTGATGATGAACGACCGGGTCCGATCGAAGATATAGTAAACAAAGTGATTTTCGGCATCGACCCGATCGAGAATCGAACCTGGGACCACAAAGCTACTTGAGACCGATGTTTATGTTACTAAACCATAGAGGACGTCAAATTTAAAATGGGAATTCCAAAATAAAGAATAGGTCTGGCCTAGAAAAGACATTGGACTAATCTGTGTGAGTGTGAACTCAATCCGAAACAATACGTAGGAATTTGTGGGTTATGTATATAAGCGTAAATATAATGTCAATTATTTGGCAAAACTCGGGTGGACGGAGGTCCAGAGAACAGAATTCTTTAGACTTACTTTTCACCGAAGATTATTAAGCACATCGTTACATATGGAGATCCTATCACCTCTAGAGGTCTAGAAAATTAAGTCGTTTCGTCCGACCTTCCACCGAAGATATTTTTGGGACAACTTGTCAGGTGGTGAGACCTTCGCCGTCTTAATGTCCAAGCCACGATATAATTGGTACATAAGTTTTGAAAAAAACACATCGGTACGATTCGTTACGATTTTCGTAGGCATTTATTGTTAGTGATGTTTCGTAGGCATATATAAATTTCAGTGATGCATGTGAACGTTGACTATGACGACTGTAATTTAAGTAGTAACTAATGTTCCGAGGGTAACTCGGTACACTAATGTACCAACACTTAGGTATATACAAAACTAGGAACCTGTCTTAAGTTTATCTAAACTTTTGGAAATCTACATGCGTTCTACCATTTATATTTATTACATGAATCAATACACATTTTGTATACATATATAAAAAAATATAGCATGCCGCAATTGCCAGTACTGGGGTAGACACAGGTCTAGAGACAAAGTAAAGTTCTCTCGACCCAACGCTCACCGAAGACATTTTTGGGAAAGCGTGGTAAGCCTATTGCCGTCTTTATGTCCATGCCAACGATATAAATCCTAAGTTTTTGGAAAATTCCCGTTGGTATGAGCCACATGGGGATCGAACTCGGGTCAATTGACTCGAATTTCGATCACCCATTTACTCGGCTATGGTGGCTTTATTAAACAACACGATCTGATAATTCATGTACATGTATACTACGCAAGTGCATACACATTATGTACACACATAAGTAGCTGCCCGGCACCTGCAACAGACGTTAATTGAAATACAACACTACGGGAAAAGGAGCATGCAGTTGAAATGGGTTTTGTTTGAGAGTCGAATTTTTGACATAACTTTTTAGGGGCGTTGTACTCAACGATTTGAGGGTCAATATTTGAAATTTAATTTGTTGAACTTGTGGTGATGTGAAACACTACCACAAACAGAAGGTAGGTAGGTAGGTAGATGGATAAAAAGCCGAAGCGAAAAGCAAATAGAAACGCATGAATAAGAAAAACAATTAAAATACAAGTTTGCAATACACGAAGCAAGCGGTGCGCCTCATAGGCCTCTAATCGCATCGATAGATAGCAGCAACAAAGTACTCAGTACAGTGTGACGTGCACAGAGTAACTAATGTAATTAACTTTAAAGAGCGCAGTCGCAGCTCATCGCCGGCCGCTCCACCGCTGCCGTCTGTACTACTTTTTGTTCGTACGCAGCAGTTTCAATTTTACGAGTAATTGATAAAGTATATATAAGTGTACGTACGTAGTGTGAAAGTGCTGAATGATATGTTAGAATCCACACAAATATATTCATCATTCCTATATACTTACGTTATACCGCTAATCTCAAGGTAATAAAGATGTAGGGAAAGATTGTGTTGTATCAACATTTATTCTTGTAATAAACCTACAACTCCGACTCTTATAGAAAAACTTTGTAGGAAGAGTTATTACAACAAAATGAATACTTTTAACAACAGCAATCCCAGGAAATGAGGTGATCGCTCCCAAGCTATTTCTGGGAAACAAAAACAAGTAAAAATTTTCTTATCTTTGAGTATGTGCGGCATAATTCAATAGAACATAATAATTAAACAGGTAATTGAAAGAAGACAACCAGGTACTTAATGTTCGATTCGCCCTTCATATCTCCAGTAAACTAGCCTGTAAGTCGTAACTAGACATTGTCTACAAAACGGGCCTACAGTTTTGGAAATAAAGAACATGAGGCTATTGCTGTTTCTAGAAAATAAAAGTCTTAATTATACAAAAATAATACTGAAAAAATTCCAAAAGGGAGGATACCTACGTAGTTTCTTCGCCTGTTTTTCACCGTAAGAGGAACATCATAACGAAGAAGTCGTAAATAAAAAAAAACTATTAAATGACATCGAAAAAAACGAATATTATAATTGATTGACGACCCGATAGCCGAATTGATAGTAGCCCAGCCTTCGAAGCTGGGGAACGCGACGTTGAATCCCGCGGCAAACATTTTTGTGATGAATAAAAATGTTTGTACTCGATTCATGGATGTTCATACTTACATATGAATATTCACATACATAAATATATGTTTAAATTTATATTCTACCTACCTATCACGTCGTCCCAAATTATCTTCGGTGAAAGGTGAGACGAAAAGTCTCACCTTATATTTTTATAACCCAATTGTTCACTGACGGTATAGTAAATTATACATAATAAAGACTCTTTTAATTTATTTTTAAACACAAAGAAATCATTAATTTCAACAATTTCAATCGGAAGTTTGTTATATAGTTTAGCATAACGTAAAAAACGTCACAATAGCCGAGTGGCTGCGTGGTCGGAATTTCGAGTCGAGAGACCCGAGTTCGATCCCCAGGTGGCAGACTTGTACCAATGGGTTTTTCAAAAACTTATGTACGAATTATATCGTTGGCTGGACACCTGTCACGTTGTCCCGAAAATATCTTCGGTGAAAGGTGGGTCGAAGGGACTTAATTGTCTAGACTAGCATAACGTATGCGCTGTTGCTGAATTTTACTGTCTTAGAGACAGAATTTTCAGCTTGTGTTTGTGTCGTATACTACTTAGATTTTCATACATGTCTGTAGGCGATGAATATAGACCCACAGATGTACAAACCAGGAACAGTTCACATTTTTAATTCTTAGAAGTATGACTGACAGCTATCTGTTTGTTTGAAGCCACATATTGATTTGATGAATATTTTCTGAGCTTTAAACACACGATATCGCTCTACAGAGTTGCCCCAAAAATAACAGGAAAATTCCTTAAGTCTTATATGCATTTTGAGTATTTTACCTCCTTCCTGATGTAATTGTTATTAAAAATCACGATAAGTGGTCAGAATTTCAAGTCAAGAGACCCGAGTTCGATCCCCAGGTGGCAGGCTCGTACCAATGTGTTTAAAAAACTTATGTACGACTTATATTGTTGTTTTTTTATTACATAAAGACGGCGACGGGCTCACCACCTGTCACGTTGTCCCGAAAATATCGTGGGTGGAAGGTGGGTCAAAGGACTTAATTGTCTAGACTAGCATAACGTATGCGCTGTTGCTGAATTTTACTGTCTTAGAGACAGAATTTTCAGCTTGTGTTTGTGTCGTATACTACTTAGATTTTCATACATGTCTGTAGGCGATGAATATAGACCCACAGATGTACAAACCAGGAACAGTTCACATTTTTAATTCTTAGAAGTATGGCTGACAGCTATCTGTTTGTTTGAAGCCACATATTGATTTGATGAATTTTTTCTGAGCTTTAAACACACGATATCGCTCTACAGAGTTGCCCCAAAAAATAACAGGAAAATTCCTTAAGTCTTATATGCATTTTGAGTATTTTACCTCCTTTCTGATGTAATTGTTATTAAAAGTCACGATAAGTGGTCAGAATTTCAAGTCAAGAGACCCGAGTTCGATCCCCAGGGGGCAGGCTCGTACCAATGTGTTTAAAAAACTTATGTATGACTTATATTGTTGTTTTTTTATTACATAAAGACGGCGACGGACTCACCACCTGTCACGTTGTCCCGAAAATATCGTGGGTGGAAGGTGGGTCAAAGGATTTAATTGTCTAGACTAGACCTCTGTCTACCCCTGTATTAGGAATTGCGTGAAGATATTTATTTACTTTATTTTATGATGTTTTTCATTTGTTTGCGCATAAGAGACATGAAACAAGGTTGCCGAGCTGATGATAGATTCCACTGCACTCTTTGACGGTAAGGAGTTAACTGGCGGCATTATTTTTATTTATTTTGTTTATCAATATTAACTCAGCAAACTATATTGAACAGACATTAAACGTTTAGGTTGATTCACTTAAAATTAACAAACACATTCACAGACGTTCATTTGATGTGATACATAAAGTATTAAGAAATCAATACTTTGATTAACAGCGCCCTCTGTCGCTAAGTTTGTCAATTTATGTTTCATTGTTTAACTTTCTGTTTTAATTTACTATATTCTTGGTGCATTGTGTACAATAAATGTTTCTTACGTTCTTTCTTTCGCTCGATGGTATTAAGATGAGTAATTGTTACGAATTAAACTGATATATTTTACATCTCTAACAAAATACCTGCTCGAACACTATAGGAAATTCTCGAAACGAAATATTTTTGTTGTTCTATTCAATGAAGTGGCAATAGCCTAATGGTTTAGGATGCGGACTGCGAAACGTGACGTCGCAGGTCGGACCCCACCATTCATTTTGTAATGAACCACTCCAGACACAAGCATTACAGCTTAGTTGGAGTGGTTAACAGGAATATTAGTAGTGTTATTTGGCATTCCTAGTATTCTTAAAAAATGTTAATGAACTGTTTGGTAGGTAATACAGTAATGAGCAAAAGAATTCCTCAAAAGGTGTATTCATTGATGAGAGTTAGAGATCAAATGATCCTAATTTTTGTTATAAAGCATCAAGTTTTATATTTAAACATACACTCATAATTATTTTATAATAATATGATGATGAATTTCCATTAAGTAAGGCCTGAGTCTGTTAATAATTGTGAATTACACATCCCTACCATAAAATCAAAATGTCAAAACCTGATATGTCTTAAATCATATATGATTTTCTGAGCCCTTCGAAATGAGCAAACCGATTTATATCTTCATATACACCTGATACACAGTCCTGTGATTGTGATATCATGTACGTTATTAAGGACAACCCAGTGACGATCCGGTTGCCTAATTGATGGTGGTACTGTCTCCGAAGCCGCTAGTTACAGGTTCAAGTCCCGCTAGCGGCGATCTTTATGTGATGAAAATGAAGGTTTATGCTCCAGTCACGAATGTATCTAATTATGTAAGTAGTCGTCACTCCATCTTGTGGGAGGCCGTCCAGCACTTCGTTTGCCTAAACTAGGTTGCCACTTGCCACCACACACGAGAACCTTTTTTCGGCAACGATTATCAGGTCATTATCAGGTCGTGGAGCTATGTAGCTGGGCTCCGTCTTTCATGAAAATTATGGCCAAAGGACTAAACTGTCTTGACCTCTGTGTACACCACTATTTTTAAAGGCGTAGCGGTAAAAAGAAAATCTAAATTACTCGGCGCTTAAATAATCATCAAGCTATAGTTTCGACATCGCATCTGCTATGCTTCTAGTATTGCGGATGTTCATGGGCGGCAGTAACCACTTACCATCAAGTGAGCCACCTGCTCGTGTGCCTCCTTTCTCTATAAAAAAATGTTACGACGTAAAACTATTACGTCATTTCCGCAGTTCCAGACCTACGACTAGGAGGTGTTCTGTAGCCACGCTCTCAAGCTAGAGCCCTCTGCCTCTGCGTCTACACCAGTCAAGCACGCACACAGTCAGTCTCAACTGACCATGAACGAATGTGCACGTACCTGGCGCATCCAGAATTGTGTTAATCAATGCGAGTCGAAGAAAATACCAAATTTTATGTGACCGTAATGTTCAAAGTCTATTTAATATTGTTAAAAAAAAAATATATATATATGTATATATATATATATATATATATATATATAATAATATATATATAAATATATATATATATATATATATATATATATATATATATATATATATATATATATATATATATATATATATATATATATATATATATATATATATATATATATATATATATATAAATAATAAATATCTTCACGCAATTCCCAATACAGGGGTAGACAGAGGTCAAGTCTAGACAATTAAGTCCATTTGACCAACCTTCCACCGAAGATATTTTTGGGACAACGTGACAGGTGGTGAGCCCGTCGCCGCCTTTGTACGAATTTCATCTATTCTACTTATGTACGAATGTCATCGTTGGCTTGGACATTAAAGTTAACTGAGTTAATATTAAAAAAATAAATAAATGCCGAAAACATGAAACACATTGCTCTGATCCTAAAGTATGTAGCTAAAGCAATCGTGTTATGGAATCGGAAACAACTAAGGGTCCACAAACGACCGGGTCCGAGCGTAGACATAGTACACAAATTGATTTTCTACATTGACCCGATCAAGAATCGAACCCGGGACCACGGAGCTAGCAACTACTTGAAAATCGATGTTTAGGATCGACTCGATCATGTAGGTCGTCAACATTAAAATGGAAGTTCCAACATAAAGAAAAGGTCTGGCCTGGAAAAGACATTGGACTAGTCTATTTGTGTGTGCGTGAACTCAATCCGGAACAATCCGTAGGAATTTGCGACACGTGTTAGTATACACTTATTGTCAAATATTTTGTAAAACTGCGGTAGACAGAGGTCTAGAGAACTAAATTCTTTCAACTCAATTTTCATCAAAGATTATTTGAGACAACGTTACATGTAGTGAGCATATCACCGTCTTAGTTTAGGTTTTCGTAGGCATTTATTGTTCAAGAGTGAGTATAAGAGAATTTCAGTAATGAAACGTGAACGTTAACTGTGATGACTGTAATTCGAGTAGTAACTAATGTACCGACACTTAGGTACATACAAAACTTGGAGCCTGTCTTAAGTTTATCTTAATCCTTAATTATGTGTTGCTCCAAAGAGAGCGACAGGCGTTTCGACATTTATATTAATAAATGTGTAAGTCTTCGTTCGTACATAAATATGTATATGAATCAACCCACACACAGTATACATGTATAAAAAACATATCTTGACGCAATTTTCTGTCAAACATTCGCCTAAAGTAAACTAAAAGTTTAAGCAGATCCTTCAGGGAAGTTAGAAATATCTTTGTTAGTATTTATACTTCCTCGGAAGAAAGAAGAGGTGAAGTTCATCGAATTTTAATGACTTATGTATAGTGTTGTAGTATGGAGAATAATATGTTATATCATAGATGTAATAAAATTTTTATTATACCGCAAAATATCGCCGGTGGACTTTGTGCGTAATAATATTTAAAATCTACATCATATCTAAACCAAAGATAGGATAGAAACAATTGTAATTAAATTTAAAGAGTGCAGCTGATCGCCTGGCGCTCCACCGATGACGTCACGCAGACAGGTTAACAAATGTTAGACAAAGCGCGGCGACGAGAAATCACATATAACAACTTACTGTCTGTATTGATTTTTGTTCGTGCGCAGCAGAATTTTAATATAAGGTATACATAAGTGTATGTATGAAGTACATAAGTGATTAATGATATGTGAGAATCCACACAACTATATTCATCATTCCCATATACTCACGTTATACCTCTAATCTCAAGTTAATAAAGATGTAGCGAAAAATCATGTTGTATGCTGAAGTCAAATAAATTTATTCCCGCAATAAATGAAAATCAGCTAACGCGTTATTTAAAGGAGTGAATAAATTGTGCTTGCGTCAAAGTTTATTCATACACATTTTCCACCATTCAGATCTATATAATTGGACTCTGAATGAATGATAAGGCGTCTCATTTTGCGTCTCTCTCTTTGGCAAATCGTCTTTTTATCTGACGGAACGACAGCTCCGTTGCAAGTTCCTACCTTGAAAATTATGGGTCGCGGGTTCGATACCCGCTAGGGGCGAACATTTGTGTAATAAATGTTAATGTTCGTATTAGAAATATGTTTATATTCATACCGGAATATTTATCTGTGTGAATATTTGTACGTGTCTAAGAAAAAAGAAACATTATAGCTGCAACGAGAGTACGAATCTGTAGAGATATTTTATCTGTAGAGATATAGAATTTGAGAGTCAATATCCCAGTACATGTGGAAAGCCTGCCTATTGACAGGTTTAAGAAATTGCTTATAGAAAAATTTTGTAGAATAAGTTATTACTACAAAAATTAATTCTTTTATAACAGCAATCCCCGCGAATGAGATGATTTTTCCCAATCAATTTTGTGAGAAATAAAAATAACTAAAAATTTACTTATGTTTATAAAAATATAAGTAACTTATTAATAATAATTCATGACAATAAATAATATAATAATAAACGGGTCTTCTAATAATAACTTCTCATTCTAATAGTAAACGGGCTTTCTAACTATTTAAAGAAAACAAAAAATTTTAAATAATACAAAAATGATACTAAAAATTCCAAAAACGAGTATACCTACGAAGTTTCTTTCGCCCGTATTACGAATATTTATATATAAATATACATGTGTGGCGGATGATGTGGTGCAGGAAAAGGGTAACTACCCGCCAGGTCGGGTGATCGTGACCAGGGGAAGACGACCGTCTCCTCCACCAGTGTGAGCTATCGGTAATCGTATATACACATTCAGGTCATAAGTATTGTCACACAGTAAAAATATTTCTTTTAGAATGCTGACCACAAAAAGGTTTATTGAATTCAAATTTCGAATTGTTCATGAAAATGAAACTGTATACTTTTTTGAATTTTACTGATTTTTAAATATGGAGTGGACGCGTAAAGAAGACCGTGTTGCAGTTATTGCGTTGTATCGTTGCGGTTACCCGCCAATTCAAATTTTTGAAATACTGAAAAATTTTAATATAACCAAAAGACTCGTTTATCGTACCATCAAACGATACAATGAAGACTCTAGTATAGATGAGAGGTCAAGAAGTGGTCGCCCTCGGTCTGTTAGGACTCCAGCAGTGCTAAAAGCTGTGAAGGCGCGAATTCAAAGAAATCCCAAACGTAAGCAGAAATTGTTGGCCCTTCAGATGGAGTTAAGCAAAACCACGGTGAAAAGGGTATTTAATGAAGACTTAGGGCTTCGGGTCGGACTTGAGACTGAAGAGATGCCACGCTTTGTTAAAGCGGTACGCGGAAAAAAATATTGGGAAGTTCTTTTTTCGGATGAAAAATTTTTTACCGTAGAAGAGAGCTACAACAAACAAAATGATAAGATGTACGCACACAGTAGTGAAGAAGCGAGCAACCGTACTCAGCGTGTCCAACGAGGTCATTTTCCATCTTCGCTCATGGTAAGGTTGGGGGTTTCTTATTGGGGCTTAACAGAGGCACATTTTAGTGAGAAAGGTGTAAAACGAATGCAAATGTGAATCAAAATGCAGTCCTGTCGAACCTTGAGGAGCCTGTTTCTCCAACAAGATTCGGCGCCAGCTCATAGAGCGAAGAGCACACAAGATTGGCTGGCAGCGCGTGAAATCAACTTCATCCGACACGAAGAGTGGCCCTCCTCCAGTCCAGATTTGAATCCATTAGATTACAAGATATGGCAACACTTGGAGGAAAAGGCGTGCTCAAAGGCTCATCACAATTTGAGGTCACTCAAGACACCTTGAATAAGGCAGCCGTCGATATTGACATGGACCTCATTCGTGCTGCGATAGACGACTGGCCGCCGCGCAGATTGAAGGCCTATGTTATGTTAAGTTCATTATGGTATATAAATGGTTACATAATGAATAATTTTGTTTCAATTATTTTATATTAAACGTGTGACAGAATTTATGACCTGACTAGGTATTGATGTAATCGTGCGAACTTCGATAGCGCGATGTAGGACGTCGGTGTGTTTCCTGAATCCGCCACTAGCGAGCTTCTTATGTGGAGACATAGATGTCGCCACACATGTATACATTTATATTGTACCTTTAGCTTGGACACTTAGACGGCGATGACCTCACCACCTGTCGTTATCTCAAACAAGTTTCGGTGAAAAACTTCATAAAGGTCGAAAGGACTTTATTGTCAAAGTAACCGTTACCTAAAAAAACAAATAAAAAAAGGTAAACGAACTTCTTATTATGTTGAATAAACTGATTTAATTTGTTCATTATTTGTTTCACTTTTGATTCACTGCTTACTTAGTGCTTTACAAATCGTACATTAATCGTCGATAAAAAAGACATAAAAGTACATCTCCTCGCCGCAGACATCGCTAATTGTCCGGCGACACCCGGCCACGTTTTGCACGTATGAGTATTGGATCAGATGACCTTAAATTATAACTGTCCATTTATTATACAACAGTGAATGTAAGGAGTACATATTTAGCAAAAAAAATTATATAATTCTAAATTAAATTAATTTGAATTAGATGGATAAAAATTTGTTATTAAATTATATACAACTCCGTCAAGTTTTATGAAGAGGATCATTTTGGTTTATGTTTTTTTATTACTGAAAAGTAATATTACTCTGTCATAACATTACTCTGTCAAAAGTCACGATAGCCGTGTGGTTGGGTGGTCGGCATTTCGAATCAAGAGACCCCAGTTCAATCCCCAGGCGGCAGACTCGTACCAATGGGTTTTTCAAAAACTTATGTACGAATTATTCGGTGGAAGGTTGGTCACGTCCAAGCCAACGATATAATTTGTAAATAAGTTTTTTGAAAAATCCATTGACACGAGCATGCCACCAGGGGATTGAACTTGGGTCTCTTAACTCGAAATTACGACCATCCAACCCTCGGTTATCGTGACTTATTTTACTTTAAACGAGATTAATGGAATACAATACCACGCTGTACACTGAACAATGATAATGGCCATGATGTTTACCGGGAGACACGAAAAATTAACTACAGTGAACAAAAACTATAAGAAATTGATTTTGTTACTAGCCCAACTAAAAAGTAAAATATTGATTTCTCAAAGATCTTAAAAATATTAAGAAAAAATAATTTATAGTCAAAAGCGTGGGGTGCTAGATTCTTCGGGTATCCGCCGCTCTAGATCTTACGACACGCGGTTAAATAACTTCTAAATCCGTTTCGATTTCATTGTGCGAAGCGGTTCAAGTGAAAGCTTAGCTTTTCTAAATTTACAAGCTTCCGGGATAAGTCTCCAATCGATGGCGCTTGTCAGACTGATTTACATTCAAGTTATACTACTAAGTAGTCAAGGAAGTGAGGGATGTGCAGCGAAGTATAGACGTAGTACATACAAAGATGCATACATCGATAGGGATAACATCACATATATTTCTCAGATCCCAAAGTAAATAAGGTTACATACATACATGTATATATATATATATATATATATATATATATATATATATATATATATATATATATATATATATATATATATATATATATATATGTATATATATATATATATATATATATATATATATATATATATATATATATATATATATATATATATATATATATATATATATATATATATATATATATATATATATATATATATATATATATATATATATATAAGATAAGTGTGTGAAGTGTGGTGCTGTGTAGATAAGACAGACGTATTCCTTCCTTTACGTCTCTCTTAACCCCTGGATTCATAACTGAAGGATAGATTCATTATATACATTTTACTTACTTGCTTAACGTCCTTATATACACATACTTACATGAAGGACTGTGAATGTACGAGGTAGGATATAGGCCGCTCTGTAACGGGGCTTTTTTTAATCACTAGATACTTCACATATCCCGCGATCAAAAGGTGGGAACTCCGTTGCCGCTTTTACAACGATGTAAATCGTTTAGAGGTTTTGATAAAATTCATTAGTAATTATCTACCACCTGGGGATCGATCTCGAGTCTTTTGACTCAAATTCTGGTTTAATTTCACTCAACACTCACAATATTTTAATTTAAAGGTTACTAAGATTTTAACATAAGACTAACGTCGTTTGTTTCTCTCTAACACACGTCACTAACATTTCCATCCTTCTGGGTATACTGAGCTTTTCAATTTCCTGTTTGATCTGTATCACCGGAAAACAGAAATAAAGCAATGAAAAAATTACAGTCGCCTTAGGTTTCATTTTTAAATTAAAACTCGTAATAAAAATATAATTGATCAGTCTTTTAGTTATAAAAAATAATGTATTTATTTGTGTTCCGCTAATTGTGCCGGTGGAATTTTATTGATTTTTTTCTAAATATGTAACCATATAAATATAAAAGAGCAGCGTAGACGTAGCATTCGAAGTGTTCATTATGTTTCGAACGAATTTAATACTTGTGTCATTGCTCTGTGCGGTTGGAGGCGTGCTGTCCAATCCAAGTATGTATTGAATAATTTGAATTCTTATATTAAATTACTCTGTTCTTTTTCTTATTTGGCTATTAAATAAAACAGTAACTCTCCGAAAGACACATTTAGAGTTTCAACGTCAAGTCTTAAACATTTTATGTTATTATCTTATTTATTGGAGACCTCTATTTTCGACTGACAAGTGAAAATCAACCACTAATTATGGTAGTTAGGAAAGCAAAATAGAAAAAATATAAAATAATATGAGGTTGCTACATAGCAATTTTTTTGAGATAGGATGTAAAACAACAGAAAGATAAATACAAAAAAAGTCTAGTGATAAGTAAATCATCTCTCCTATGCATGCTCATTCGAATAAGACGAAATATAAGAATGAAAGAGAAATTGTGATAGAGATGAACTGAAGAGATAGATAATATACGTTAATCCGTTTTTTAAAAAGTCTGTTCATTACTTATTGATTTTCAGTGCGCTTCTTTGTTCGACAATTTAAGTTTTTATGTCTATGCATTTATTTATTTATTTTGTTAAAGAAGTAACATTTGTTTTAAGAATATGAATGTTTCTACTAGAGTCATAGAGTGTTTCTATGTAAATATACATAAGTGTGTTGTACTGTCAACTGGGACACTAAGATGGCGATAGGCTCACCACCTGTCAAATTTGTCCGTAATAAACTACGGTGAAAAGTAAGTGGAAAGGACATAGACTTGACCTCAATTTTTGGGATTAAGTTTTATTTTTTATTTTAAAATATTTGAGTACAATCATTCACATTCACCTTACAAATGTTTGCCCCTAGCGGTATCCAACCCCGATCTATTATTTCGAATGCATTGCCACTACCAACTGGGCTACCGGATAGTCAGATACGTGTATAGGATGGGTATGATAATATTCAAACCATTTATATATTAATTTTTATAAAATGTTATATTGTTTTAGGTACTCTCATATCTCCATGCCAAAAGAACGACGAGTATTGCATGATACAGTCTGCCAATAGAGTCATCCCACTCATCACACTTGCATTCCAGCACTGAACATTGAAGTGTTGGAGCCTTTAGACCCGGGAGTGGTCGAGGGCAACGATCCTAAGTTCACGTTTAAATTCACAAACAACACAGTGAAGGGATATAGCACGTGTGAAATTATTATTGTTAAGTGAGTACCTAAGTACATCTTTAAGTTACAGCGGCGTAAGGATATTACCACTCCCTTTCTTCCTATGGATGTCGTAAGATGCGACTAACGGAACCTACCTTGAATATTGTTATGGCAACCGATAGATGGCGGGATAACTATCTCTAAAAATATTAGAACAAAATAATCAGACCGAAGATGGGCAGCAGCATCTGATTTGCGAGTGGTCTGGTACTGCGATCGCCAATCCGCTTGCCAAGCGTGGCGATTATGGCAAATCTTCCCTATGGGAGAGGCCTATGTACTGCAGTAGACTTTAATAGGCGATATGTATATGTAAGTGAGTAACTTTTATTGTTGAACAACCCCGATAGCCCAGTTGGTAGTTATGCTGCTTGAAGCTAAGGATTGAAGGTTCATGCAATTGTGTGATGAATATGAACGCTTGTACTCGAGTCATGGATTTTTCTAAGTAGTAAATACATGTATACATAGACAGGGACAAAGAAATATACATTGCTCTGATTCCGAAGTAAATAGCTTAAGCATACGTGTTATGGAATCAGAAACAACGAACGTACCGCAAACACTCAAAACCCAGAAAACGTATGGATCAGAGCAATGTTACATACATTCTGTTGTTGGACATTTTAAGGTAAAGTTTAATTTGGATGCATCCAAATTTAATCTGCGAGAACAAAAGTAATTTAGTAATGTTTTAATAAAAATTATAGTCACGATAGCCGAGTGGTTGGATGGTCGGAATTTTGAGTCAATAGACCCGAGTTCGATCCCCAGTTGGTAGGCTCGTACCAATGGGTTTTCAATAACTTGTGTGCGAATATCGTTGGCTTGGACATAAAGACGGCGACGGGCTCACCACCTTTCACGTTGTCCCGAAAATACCTTCGGTGGAAGGTGGGTCGAAGGGACTTAATTGTCTAGACTCGACCTCTGTCTACCCCTGTATTGGGAATGGCGTGAAGATATTTCATTTCATATATTTCATTTAATAAAAATATCCAACATTGATTTTGGATGAAAATTATGAAGTCACCGGCGAGGTCCTCAAGATTCCTATAGACGTAATCGGCTATTACAAAGTCACTACTGGTAAGTCCTTCTGTAATGTTGATTAATTTAACAAGTAATTACTAATATGAAATAAAACTTTTAATTACATACTCTATTATTTGAGGTCGACGACCGGTCCGTGGTCTAGTGGCGAACAGAGATTTTATGGTGTTGCTCTGAAGTGCCGGGTTCAATTTCCGGTCGGGACAATATAGATAACCAGTTTTGCTACATTGTCCCGGATCTAGTTGTTTGTGGTGTATTCGTTGTTTCCGATACCGTAAAATAAGTGCAATGTTATCACCTTACATTTAAAAGATATCAGCAATACCAAATAACATAACTAACATTCCTGTTAACCATTGCAACTGAGCTGCAATGCTTTTGTCAGGTGAGTTTCACGACAATAGTGGAATGACCTAAACCTGCGACACTAAACCATAAGGCTATTGACGCCTAGGCTATAGACCGCTGCCTATCTTAGCATTAATTATATAAGTGAACATATGAAAAAATATGTTTGTTCCAAATATTCGTTGTGAAATTTATTTTCTTTTTTTCTATTTACTAAGGTAAAATATTTTATGAATTTGCCGGCGAAATCGACAAAGTGAAAGGGAGCGATGGGGAAATGCATTTGGCTATTACAGACTTCCATACAGTCGGGGTCGCGGAGCATCAGGAGTTACTTTCCTTTGATAATTCATTCAGCCCTAAAAATAAACCTAGTGAGTACAAAACTTGAGAAAAAGTATACGTAAATTAGGTATTGGTATATTTACATAACATAGTAACGGCATGTAAAAGTCCAATGCAGGCAACTGGTGACTCTTGTAAGAGATGGTTTGCCATAATCGCCACTCTTGGCAATCTGATGGGACATAATTAACGAATTCAATCGCGCAAGAGGCAAGGAAGTCATCCGTGTGGTCAAACCGATTTATGTTAAATGTATATTCGAGTTCATTGTCCGGAACATCAACAGGTTGCTTGCGGCTGTGCTGTCTGATGATCTGTTTACACAATGAAATTTATTTTGCAACTTTTATAAACATTTACTTTTTATAATAAAAACATATAAGCCAACCTATCACATATTGTTTAACTTCGCGTACTTTCCCACATAAATCCCAACATCCCAAGTAAACTGAGGTGTCCATAATTAAGTTCTTTCAGTTTCTACAGAAGCCTGGTTGGGACAACGTGGCTAGTAGTGAGCCAATAGCCATCTTAATCCCCAAACTAACGATACAATATACTTATGTAGGTACATATTTTAAACAAATCAATAGACATAATACGTATAAACAACAACAACTACAAAACAACTAATATTTTTTTATATAATAATACATCTTCAAGCCATTCCCAAGGATAGACAGAGGTCTAGTCTAGACAATTAAGTCCCTTCGACCACGGACAACATTTTTCGGGACAACGTGACAGGTGGTGAGCCTGGTGAACGATATAATACATGTAGGGATCGTGATACTTGGCGATCTGTTCTCTCTGGTTACCCCGACAGAGATTATGCGTGAAGATAAGTAAGTAAGTAACGATATAATCGTACACAATTTATTGAAAAAACCCATTAGTACGAGCCGGCCACCTGGGGATCAAACTTGGGTCTCCTGACTCGAAATCCGATCACTCAACTACTCGGCCTTTTAATTCGTACATAAGTTTTTTAAAATCCCATTTGTACGAGCCTGCCACCTGAGGATCAAACTCGGGTCTATTGACTCGAAATTTCGACCACCCAACCACTCGGCTATCGCGTCTTAATGTTAAAAGCAGTCAAGCCACTCTAAGTCACGATAGTTATTTAAACTTAATATAAAAAGAGACTATCCAATAGACTAGTTGGTAGTGAGCCTGCTTTCGAAACTAAAGATTGCGGTTCGAAGTCCCGGTAGAGGCAAATGCTTGTGAAAAATAATATTGATGTTTGTACTCAAGTCATGGACGTTTATTTTTATACATGAACGCTTTCTAAGTAAGTCTATATCAAGGTATCAATATAGTGTCGTTGGCTTGGACGTTAAGATGACGACAGGCTCTCCGTCTGACACTTGGTCCCAAAAAAATTTCGGTAAAAAGTGAGCCGAAAGGACTATAATGTCTTTACCTCCACCACATTATTCGTAAATGCGTAAAGAATAAGTGGAAGCTGCACACGGCATTTGTATAAACAATTGACTCTCACATAAAGCTACATATACATAGATAGATATGGACCACATCACATACATTGCTCTGATCCCAAAGTAATTAGCTAAAGCACGCGTGTTGAGAAATCGGAAACAACGAAGGTAACAAAAACATCCACACCCAAGAAAATCTAACATAATTATTTTTTACATTCACCCCAATCGGGAATAGAACAAAGATGGCGGCGTTTAAGAACCAGTGCACCACTGCACACCACTCTTCCACGGAGGACTCGGGTCTGGGTGTTTATAATACCTTTGTTGTTTCTGATTCCATAATGCAAGTACTTTGGGTTACTAACTTTGGGATCAGAGCAACGTATGTAAAATTGTCCCTCTCTATGTATGTATTCATTTAAAAATGCAAAGGGTCAATGTAGAAATAAGCTTTTTCTACTTTCTTGTGGGTCTGGTTGTTTGTGGTATCTTCATTATTTCTAATTCCATAACACAAGTGATTTGTGTTACTAACTTCAGGATCAGACCAGAGCAATGTTTGTGCTGTTTTTTTTTCTTTACCCGTGTATTTATTTATTCATTAATATTTATTTATCTTTCTTTTAAATTGAATTCAAGTCATGATAGCCGAGTGGTTGGATGGTGGGAATTTCGAGTCGAGAGACCCGAGTTCGATCCCCAGGTGGCAGGCTCGTACCAATGGGTTTATAACAACTTATGTACGAATAAGATCGTTGGCTTGGACATAAAAACGGTGGCGGGCTCACCACTTGTCACGTTGTCCCGAAAATATCTTCAGTGGAAGGTGGATCGAAGGGACTTAATTGTCTAGACTAGACCTCTGTCTACCCCTGTATTGGGAATTGCGTGAAGACATTTATTTATTTCATTTATTATTCATTTTTTAAATGGAATTTAGTTTGAAACTGCCATGCCTAGTGCGTGTCAGTCAAGTGTGTACAAAATTTAGACAATGGACGTAATAGCTAAAAATAATAGTATGCGTAATTATTTTATTTGGTAACATTGTTTACAGTACTTAGATACGTTTTTTGTATTAAAAGTGAGTATAAAATCAACAGTGCATAACCAGTTGTGTTATATTATATATTTATATCGTTTAATTAATATTTGTACAAAGCTATTAAGATCTTACGGGGATGATAAGAAATAAGGTTTGTGTTAATTCTCTAATACTTTATAAACAGTTGAGTTAAACTTTACTCAGTTGAGTGAGTCTTATACAGAGTTGACTCTTATATTTTAACAATAATAATAAAATAAGTAGTTAATCGCATTACTGAAGTTAAACTTTGCCGTGAACTAACGGTGTACGAAATAAGAGCTGGCTGAGTGAAAAGTCTTCAAAATGTCATTGGCTACCGATAGGTGGAGGGCTAGGTGGTGGGATTAATAAATTAAACTAATATTCTAAGAGCAAAAACTTTATGATTGAACGATTCAGCAAATATTAAATTCAAACAATGGCAAAATAGTTTTGAGCTACACTTCATGCCCGAAATAATGTTTATTTACTTATCACTATCAAGGAAATAAAATAAATGGTCCATGAATTTCCGGATGCAAATGATTTCAAATTATATTCAGATGTTTTTGAATTTTAACGGAGCTATTTTAATACATAGTTCAGCCGCTTTTACAAAAAAAAATATCTTTGGTGACAGGTGGGCAAATAATAAATTTCGCATCACTAACGCCTTTATAAATATTAATTTTCCCGACAAAAGGTAAAAACGCTTTCGTGGGTTATACGTTTGGGAGCTTTGAAAGATCAAAAGAAGAATATGCAGTGCCGGAAACAAAGCCCGGTCGGTCTGCAATGCAAATAAAACCAGCAATCCTAACAGTGGTAAAGCCACGCATCAGCTTTTGTTGGTGCATGAATGGGCCGGCTCGACCGAGGTAGTACCACGACCTCACAGAATACCGGCGTGAGGTAGAAGTTTAACAAACTTCTGCGTTTCGTTTGGTGAGCGCAGGTAAGCGGAGGCCCACACACCCCCCTCCCTCAGTTCTGGGGGGGGGGGCACTCTAAGGCCGGCAACGCATCACGTGAGCCACCTGCTCGTTGCCTCCCTTTCCTATAAAAAAAAAATTAAATAAAAGTGGTTTTACATATGCAATGTGGCTCGGGAAAGGCTAATCTCGTGCGGCAATCGAATGCAGCGATCATTCGATTGCCGCACGAGATTAGCCTTTCCTTTGCCCTATACCTAAGCCTTTCCACTTCCTTCCTTCCTTCGCCGTGTGGTATCTGCGTACGAATTCATCATCTCCGTCAGGGGTGAGTATTGAAACAGCCTACACTTCAGTTTGACAACACGTAAGATTCGTAACGTACACTATGTGCCTACTACACAGACTGTATCAGACACAGTACATCATAAACTCTGCGATAACAGGCTTTTATGTGTTTCATATTGACAATAAGAAATTGCCAAATATGATTGAACATGAAAGAATGAATTCGCGCGAAACAGGATTCAGTTGTATGTATCTAAGGGTGTGGTAACGATTTAAGAATATTGCCACCCCCTTTTTTCCCACGGATGTCTAATGTATCTTAGGGTCATAATGGCTGCTGAATCAATGATCTAAGGCGCAATTCTGAGCGGTTGTGAGTTAGAGTTACAGATAGCCGGTGTACAGTTTTCGGACAGAAACTGCCCTGTATATAGATATTGAAAGATAAAAGACAAATCGACCTGTTAGTGATTTGTAACGACTACTTCTAATTAATAATTTTATTAAATACTATACTGACAAAATGTTATTTTTAGATTTCCTATATTTTTTAACTAAAAACTAAAAAAGCTACAATATTTGTACAGCCATATTTTTACCATCAGGTGAAACGAATGATACTTGTTTGTAGAGTTAATATGCACAGTGTACTGTCGCTCTGGTGATGTCTCTGCGTTTTGTTACTCTGTACATCTGGGACTGTAACTTACAATTGTTGAATCACCGTTTAAGTTAATTATCTGTGCAACGTGTCGTTGAGGATTTGGTAGTCGCAAAAAATAACTTCTCCCACAATTGTTACAAATGTTAATTGAATAATGCCATGCGGGGAATTCTTGTTACACGTAGGTAGAGACAATCAAATCCTTTCGATCAACTCTTAACCGAAGTTTATTTGGCCCACTGTGACCGGCGGTGTGCCTATAACCATCTTAGTGCCCAAGGTTTAAATTATACACAAGTTTTTGAAACATTAGTACGAGCCCAGCTCTTGGGGATCGAAGTCGGATTCCGATCACCCAACTATTCAGTTGTAGTGACTTATGATAAATAATAATAATAAATAAACACATACCTATATAGGGACAACCTCACATACATTGTACTGATCTCAAAGCTTAAGCATGGAATCAAAATCATCGAACCAGGTTCCACAATCCAGTATCGTATAAGTTCAACTTAGCCTTAGACTTGATCTGATCGCAGTACCAGACACCTGGCACCTTCGCTCGCTGCTGCCCGTCATCAGTTTGTCCGTTAGGTATTGCCGTTGCCTCGTACTTTCCTTCTTTTTTGCTGCCTTGCTTGCCATCTGAAGGTAACTATATTTTTCCCTTAGTCGCCTTTTACTACACCCGCAGGGATAAAAAGGATGGAATAATCTTACGCCGATACCACAAAGAACAAAGTATAGAAAGTATTTTACTCATCAGTGATATGCGGCCCGAGGATGCTTATGTACTTATCGAATAATACCTTAACTCCAACAATTTTAATGGGCAAAAAAGAGGGAAAGTTTTGAAGGTAGCTTTTGATGGCCTCAGAGGTCGAGTAGCGTACAAACTAGTTTTCTAGATGTTACAAGCGCTCAGGTCCTTTTTGGTCCCCAGATGTATCAATATAGTTAACTACCACTATTTTTTTATTATATGTGATTTAGGTGTTTGTGGTACGATCGTTGTTTTTTTTTTTTCATAACGTAGTGTCTTTTACTACTTACTGGTATATAGGGATCAGAGCAATTTATGTGATCTATTTTTTATATTTCATATTTTATTTGTGAACTCTCGGCACATATTATGTATAACCAGTCTGGTGAAGTTCGTTGCTGAACAACAGCATCTTCGGGAAAGCACAAGCAGGCAGAAATTCTTTAGAGATTCGTCAATACTCACTCACTATGCGGATATGTTGCTCAGGGAAGAACTGTTACTCCAGTACTGAAGATTCTATACGCCAGCTGTAGTATACAAATTTTATACTGAAAGTAAAATAAAACTACCCTCAGTTATGATTAAAGTGGATAAAAAGACGTTTATAAACATGATTGTTTTATTTATACAGCACCATACGTCTTGATGGCCATTTGTGATGATGAAATAAACGTCCCACTTATCTGCTGTCAAACACTCGCCCTTACAAAACAAGGAGGTGAAATATAAATTTGTTATTATATTCACACCCTCTCTTATTCATTTTTATGGGCTGGAAGAAGAAGAAGAACTAATGTTATAACCTGAGTTGCTCATCGAATTAAATCGGCCTAGTTTTAAGTGATTTTTTTAAAAATCTAGACCATCTCTAGACCAAGACCTACGACACACTTGTCAGCGAAGCTTATTCAGAACAGTGGTGAGCCCATCACCGACTTAACCAACAATAAAATATACATGGATATATTATTACATAGATAAATATTTATGTAAACATTTAAGCATCCTTTTATAGTCACGATAGCCGAGTTGTTGGGTGATTGGAATACGAGTCAAAAGACCCGTGTTCGATTGACAGATTTTGAGGCTTCGATTCGATTCGATTGACAGACTTTGGTACACAATGGGTTTTTGAAATAAACATGAGTGTTTGAATGGAGACTTAATATTTGTTCCAATTGCCGCAGAGATGAACGGTCCGCGTAGTCCTCGCACGAAGCAGTTTGTAAAGGAATTTCAACCGCGTATTATATATAACCCGCGAGGAGGTTCTATGACTATTGCATTCTTAAATTAATAATTATCATAAGTATAAACATAATTTTGTTTCTGTAAATAAAGTATTGAAAAAAAATTAAGGCTCTTCCATAGCCGTCTCTTCTCGTAAGAAGGAAAATGAATGTATCCCTTACGAGAAGAAAGAGGTGGCATACCATACGGCTATAATAAGTTTTTATTTGTTCCTAGTGAACATACACTGACGTAAGATATTTGATATTAAATAATATGCTGCAAGACATTTGGGGAATATTTGGTAGGCAAGCTGAGAAGAGGTTAGAAAGGAATGAAAATGGCCGGAGTATGAGTTGGAAAAGAGTATGGTGGCACTAATTCTGGCTAGCTTGGGTACATGGTGACCAACTTTTACATCAAAGGATTTCCCTTACAAAAACACTACGAAATATTTAAATGTAATATTAATAATTATTATGTAACAAAAAATTTATGACTGTAAATATAATTTATAATATTTGTGAGTGTATTATGGCTGTTTATGATTTTAAAAATATTCTATCTACATTCAGTATGTAAAAAGAAGATTAAAAAGAAAAATTTAACATAAACAAGGGGGAATCTTCACGCAATTCCCAATACAGGGGTAGACAGAGGTCGAGTCTAGACAATTAAGTCCCTTCGACCCACCTTTCACCGAAGATATTTTCGGGACAACGTGACAGGTGGTGAGCCCGTCGCCGCCTCTATGTCCAAGCCAACGATATTCGTACATAAGTTTTTGAAAAACTCTTTTTTTAGCAAAACCCATTGGTATGAGCCTGCCACCTGGGAATCGAACTCTGGACTCCTGACTCGAAATTCCCACCACCCAACAACTCGGCTATAGTGACATTTTTCTAAATATTTTGTTACATAACATAACTTATTGATTTTGATTTAATAATTTATTTCTTATTGTTACACGTGTTCTAGGAGCCGCGCAGTGTGCTGACGTAGTGAAATCAACACTAACCGATTTATTTAACATCAATTGCCATCGTCCGTGACGGAAGATCACTAGATAACGGCTCCAGGGATTCGGCTGATGTTATTTTTGTATATCTTCACGCAACCTCGTACTGTTGTAAACAGAGATCTAGACAATGAAGTGGGGTCTGTGGTCAAAACTCAACAAAGATGGGTCTTTGTACTAATTCTCAGATTGTATTTGGGATCGATTGTTTTATTCGGCGGAAGGTGGGTCAAAGGGACTTTACTGCCTACCCAGTCCACCACTTATGGTTGCGTGTAGATGAAAAAAATTATAACATCTGTCAAATCACTTCTTTTATGTTACATTTGTAAATTCAGCTCGGTGACGGGCTCACCACCTGTCACGTTGTCCCGAAAATATCTTCGGTGGAAGATGGGTCGAAGGGACTTAATTGTCTAGACTAGACCTCTGTCTACCCCTGTATTGGGAATTGCGTGAAGATATAAATAAAAAAAAATAAAAGAAACTGTAATTTCAGAAAAGTAATAAGCTTGATATATGCATGTAAACTAGCTATGTGGTGACTTCGGCGTGGTGGAATTTACTGTTAATGTCTTCCTGTAGGCACATAAAAGGTGTTTTAAAATAGCAGAGGCTGTCAAAGAGTGGCGGGGTAACCATCTCGTGAAATAGAATAAAACAGAGCAGTGACAGGCAGCAGCGTCTAAGGTGTTTGATACTGCGATCTGTATAACCCGTATTATTGAGTCATTACTTCATAAAGAAGTGGGTGCTCTAACGTGGATACATTTTAATTTATAAGCTAACCACACTCCTTTATATAAATATTTATATGTCGCCATGGATTCTATTCAAGTTTGGTTGTGAAAATTAAGTCCCTTAACGCTTGCTTGCTCTTAGCTGCTAGCTCTTATGGAGTTCGAATCCCGTTAGGGGCAAATACTTGTGTAATGGATATTAGTGTTTGTACTCAAGTAACGGAGGTTTATATGTTAAATAAATATTTACCTATGTGAATACATCTGGATGTATGTATATTGTGCCATTAGCAAAGCATAGGCACTGAGACTGCGTTGGGCTCACCACACGTCACGTTGTCCCAAATAAGCTTCAGTGAAAAGGCTTAATTGGTCACCGAGGAAAGGGCAAAGATATACAAACAAACAATAATACATTTTTATCTGGAGGTTATACACGCGACGACTTGAAAAATGTTGCAGGAAGTCGATGGATGCAGGTGGCTGAGGATCGTTTACGGTGGAAAGTTTTAGGGTAGGCCTATCTTTAGTAGTGGACTCTTGATAGGCTGTAAAGAAGAAGAAGCAGTTCGTGTGAAATTCCGATGATGGAATCTACATCTGGCAATCATAGAGATGAATACATCCCCAGTCCCGATAATATTTTCGGTGGAAGGTCGGTCAAACGGACTTAATTGTCTAGACTAGACCTCTGTTTACCTCTGTATTGGGAAATGTGTGAAGATATTATTTATTATTTATAATAAATTCACAATAATCAAATATTGATTAATATTGAGGAATTAACTACATATTTATTTTCATTATTGAAGTATAAAAACATTTCACGTGAAGTACAAAAATTCTTTCATGTCATTACTTTCTATGCACAGCAAGTAATGATATGAAATAATTTTTGATACTCTGAACTGATATCTTACAGTACACTGCAGGATACAGGCTTTTCTCGAGAGGCGGATTAGCAATAAGCACTAGGCGATTTGCGATCTGTTAGGACACCGACCCCGTATTTTTCTTTTAAAACAACAAATTTCTCTAGCTCCTCAATTTATTTTTGAGAACAATTACATGGACTGACTATGGAGTTCCCCATTCGTAGCGGTTGCAGTAACGCTTTTTATGAACTCTAGACCAAACTTGAATACAGTAAAATAATATGAAATAATAAAAATGCTGGCTGGCACTTTTACATGCAATAGAATAGTCATAGTAGAAGCACTAAGGTGCTGATTGTGCATTAATGTAGTAATAAGGGCACATATGGCAGTACCAAATACTGGTCTGTTTTAGTTTAGTCTGGTATATCTCGAAATGGTTGTCCTGCCATCTGTCGTTACGCATTGTTATTCTTCACCTAGCTTTTGTTGCGATTGTTGATTTGTTGCTTGACTTGAACACTAAGACGGATCACCGTCTATCAACTTGTTACAAATTTGTTCCGGTGAATTGTGTGTCGAAATGAGTAAATTTTCTAGAGGACGAGAATTGTCTACCCCAGTAGTGAGACTATAAAATGGAAATGAAAAATTGTAAATAAAAAGAGTTATTGCAGTAAAGGGATATTTACGAATATTTTCAAGCACATTGTGTATATTCCACTACGGTTGATCATTTTATGAGACGCTGAAGAAATATTCATAGTCATTATATCATTCGTTATAAAATAAATTGCTCATACTGATTTCGATTGCTACAGATAGCACAGGGGATATGTCTTAACTGTAACTCATAATGGAACTATAACTGTTACTGATATCGGATACTAAGCTTGATGAGATGAAATGCAAGCACTAGATATGCGAGTAATATACATATAGTCTAGATCTCTGTGTAACTTAGTATAAGTAACAAGCGTGAAGATAAAATAAATGTATTCATGAAAATTTATTACAGTTCCTACCCTTAAAGCACTACAGGCGGTTTCCGAAAGTGTAGGTTAGATGGCGCTGTTCGTTTCACAGTCATGCTATGGTTGAGTCGAAGAGATGTTAATAATTCTTTATTCAGAATAGCAATATTTTTATATCGAAAACCATCAAATGAGAATTAAGAAACGATTCGTTTAATTTTTTAAGCCATCCTCTTCGAGGTGGGATGGTGGGTGGGACATAAAAATACAGATAATATTTGAATTACTATGACGTAGCCTTATGGTGTTAGCGTAATAAACAACTTCTTGGCCTGACACCTAGGGGCGTCATAAATATCAAGGAAAAGACCGAAAGACCCCAACTTCGACCCATTGCACTACAGAGGCTAGAAAAATAAGTATGAAATTCGTTATTACCTTATTTACTCACTTAGCCGCCTATAAAAATCATTTGCTGAACGTAGGCTTATTCCCTTTAATCGACACGCTTGTCAAGCGGATTGGCGATCGCAGTACCCGACGCTTAGACGCCGCGCCCCGTACCATGTGTACTTAATTTTGGTTTAATATTTTTAAGATGAAAAGAGGGCTGTGTATCCCAATATTTAAAAATGTTTATAATTATTAAATATGTTAAGTGACATATTTTTGTTGGTTCTTTAAGTTTATTTCAATGCTATATGTTGCATTGAATTCCTCTAAGATTCGAACCCATGAGCTAGAAGTTCGTTGCCTCCATATTGCGTTACTTCATTGATTACGTTAGCCATTGGTGTCAGAAATTTATAACACATTCAGTTATTGAATGAATGGATGAAGAATGAAAAACACCTTATTTTTCACCACAAAATAATATAATACAGTCAAAAACAATACATTCATACATACATAACGGTCGTTATAGTCCACTGCTGGACATAAACCATTCCCGTGCGAGGGTTTGTTTGTTTTCTTTCAGTCGCCTACTACAACACCCACAAGAAGAAATGCATATTCTTAAACTAATACCGCCATTGCCTACAAACATAAAAAAGATCAAATAAGGTAAACTGTACATTTCGGCAGCCTTATTGCTGCATAGTTATCTCTTCCAGGGAACCAAAGGCGTAAAGGAAATCCGTTATTACGTAACATTTAAAAATATATTTCCAAACGCAATCCAAAGCCTTAATTAATTAACATATTAACATATAATTAATGTCGGATATCTTTAAAGATATCCAACATTTAATGAAACACCATTGAACCAGCGCAAGTTAATGTTACACGCACGCTCGGAGACTATTCTACTCTAGCTAAATTATTACATTTATATTTAAGGTTTACACACTCCGATCCGACAACCTAGTTGGTGGTGAATCTGCCTTCGAAGCTAAGAATTGCATATTGGAATCCCATTAGAGGAAACATTTGTGTGATGAATATGAATGATTGTTATGAAAGATTATATCTATGTATAAGTATTTATCTATGTATATGTACCTAAGTATATAATACCTTTAGCTTGAACACTAAAAATATAATAAAAAAATCACAAAATCTACACATTTTTGCGGTGTTAATCCACATTACCACATTTAAGGCATCCATCTCAAAACGATCAAATCACTAGGGCATGCCGGCGGTCAATTATTGACGTCTGCAGCAAGTACCTCTTGCGAGCGGCAGCGATGTTTCTGTACGTTCATGTATTTTTTATTTATAGAATTACAATTTAACGAAGCGCTGAACAAGCAGTGTTTAAAAAAAATAATTTAAATATCTTCACGCAATACCCAATACAGGGGTAGAGGTCTAGTCAAGACAATTAAGTCCTTTCGACTCACCTTCCACCGAAGATATTTTCGGGATAACGTGACAGGTGGTGAGCCCATCGCCATCTTTATGTCCTAGCCAACGATATAATTCGTACATAAGTTTTTGAAAAAACCCATTTGTACGATTAGTTTAGAATTTTCGAAGGCATCGTTCGTCAGTAAAATGGCCGGAGTTTTTGTTGGCCGTATGGTAATGGCGATTGGCATTGGTACGATCCTGCCATCTGGGGATCGAACTTGTGTCTAGCGACTCGAAATTCCGACCACCAAACCACTCGGCTATCGTGACTTGAAAAGGAACGCTCTTGGTACATGTATTACACCAATGTATTGCAGAACTATTCTTCTTAGATTTGTTCAATGTGTTTCAAAATGGAATGATCACAATTGGGTTTTTGAAATAAGTTTTTTTTTTGTGATTAATGGAAAGACCATATACAAGTTTTATAACAAAACAATTTTTTTTCGCTATTGCGAAAAAAAAAATGTTTTGTTATAAAACTTGATTTTATTTAGAAATAACTTTTGAATTATTATTCAAAAGTAACTCAAAAAGTAATTGGTGGGAGTGACGTCGTTATAGAAATAATAAGTACAGTGTTTTTATCTATTTCATTTTGTTGTCATTGTTAAATATTCAAATTTATATTGAAAATGTCGAACCTCAAAAATTATCGTTCTTGTTTTGTACCATTATGTACGAATACTACAAAACAACTCCTGACAAAATGTTTTTAAATGTTCCCCAAGATGACAAACGTCGAAATAAATGGTTTCGAGCAGTGCACCGTGATAATCCCATTACAAAAATTTTTTGTTGTGAAGATCATTATATGTACCTAAGTATTTCTTAACACCATTATTATTAATTATTATTTATCTAATTAGTATATACTTAAGTAGAGTTCAGTCAATACATTTTTATAACGGGACTCCAAATCAAAACCTTTAAAATCATAATATTAAAAATTTTTTTTTTAGATTATTTGAAGTGCTTAAAGAATAAATTCATGTATCTTTATCTAATGATTGGGATTCAATTTGATATATTTATAATTAAATTTAACAGGAGTATAAATTACCTGCTGAAGCTGCACAGTCATGGCATTGAACATGACCTGAACTTTTCTTGACTTTTCATTAATAGTCAAAGTAATTGAATAAGCTTTACTCCAAACTCGGTGTTCTGGGCATACCCGTCCTTTTACAATACAAATATTATTTTTACGACTTAGTTGAACATAACTTATAGCTTTGTTGCCGTAACCGTTAGAGTTACGGCGACAAAGCTATAAGCTGCAATTTATGAAATAATAATTATATTTAATATAATGGAGAATAAATTCTTAAATATGTTCATTTATTATATTATTTTTAACAGACTTACCTTGATGCCTTGGCACCTCGAACTTTGCACTTTGAACCTCGAACTTTGTGTTACACGAATGTTCGAAAGCCTTCTATTCCATCCGCCATTTTTATCCATCTGCCGCGTAAAACAAAATATTGGTGGGGGTGTGTTGGTACAGTTAAGGTTCCATAATTGCTATTTCATATCATGACCGTGAACTGTGACGTTTTTTAAACATTGTATTATTAAGAATCTGTTATGTAAAAGTTAACTGTATATGGCAAGTTTGAAAGATGATCTTACAACAAATATGATAAGGGAGCATCGGTATTTTACCTCAGGCATATTTGGTCGCGCGAGTTTACTATTATTATAAAATATCAAAGATTCTTACCGTCGCCAGCCTTATTGATTCTACATAGACTCCCACGTTTTTTTTTGTGAATCTAATGTTAACACAGTAAAATCAATTCTTACGAACCTCATTCTCCATTGTCTCTCTCATTTCCCCCACGACCCGTGTTCCGATAAAATCAACACGACCATAACGACGTCCTATTGTTTTACATCTAAAATTCGTCCTTCTTCTGTAAAGTACTTTTATGCAAATTTCTTTAGTGAAGGAATAATAAATAATTTAAAAATATTTCGCTAAAGTCCTTAGACAGAAAACACTCGCAATAAATTCTGGTCTGCAGTCTTTACATACGAAATAATTTAGATCTGTTAATACTGTGCATCAACCACAAATAATAATTTATTTAAATTTAATTACACTCTTTTCTGTTTTGTAATTAAATTTAAATAAAATATTTTTACTAAAATACGTAATAAATAAAATAATAATGACTATCTTCACGCAATTCCCAATACAGGAGTAGACAGAGGTCTAGTCTAGACAATTAAGTCCCTTCGACCCATCTTCCACCGAAGATATTATCGGGACCACGTGAAAGGTGGCGAGCCCGTCGCCGTCTTTATGTCCAAGCCAAAGATATAATTCATTTTGAAAAACCCATTGGAGCCTGCCACCTTGGGATCGAACTCGGGTCTTTTGACTCGAAATTTCGATCAGTAATAAGTCACGGGTATCGTGACTTATTACTTTTGTGGTGGTGGATTACAAATAACAATTAATGAATATAATTGTTTATTAATCACAACATTAAAAAAAGATCTATAACCGAATTGAGAACCTCTTTTTTATGAAGTCGGTTAAAAGTAGCACACTTCAGATGACCTACGTGGTCGGGTGGGTGGCGTACACACCTGTTTTAATGGTGCTGCCAGTCAAGAGTCAATATACACTTTTCTATATTGTCCCAGGTCTGGCTTTTTGTGCTACTTTCATTGTTGCACCTTAGACGCTGCTGCCCATCATCGGAATGCTGAATTTTGGTTTAGTATTTTTCGAAATCATTAACCACCATCTGTAGCCCATTGGTTATATACCACTGTATTTTCTAGACTTTATTTTTATTTAATAATCAACGGACCAAGCTACATTTGTAAGAGATATGAAGATATTCTGTCGATACCACCATAAATCATAAATTCGGTTGATGAAACCAAAGTGCGGAATGTATCTCTCATGTGGTATTATGAGAGAAGCTTGAGGAGCAGGCAGAAATACCTAATACATAATATCCTGGGTTGTGGGGAATCTCGAGAAAACCTTTGATAGCATTTCTTACATCATGCCTGGACGAAAAAGTTTTAGTGTCGTTACAAATCTATTAACCTGTAACAAACAGCAAATTGGACAAAAAGAATATTCTTGATCTTCACGTTCTTCGTATCCAAAGTGCTCCCTCCTATTAACCCACATATTTTACTCATATTTGTGATTGAATATTGTGGTAGAAAAAAAAATATTGCAATTGCTATATATCTTATAATATCTTATAATCGTTAATAGAATATTCAAAATATATTTTCTTAATGATTATTTATTAATAAATATTTGTAATTAAAATAATGCCTTGTTAAAGTTACGGTATGTTATTTTTACCACTCCTTTCTTTCAGGAAAAAACTTTAATTAATTTATATTGAATAAATCATGTATTAGAACTATATAAATAAATAAAGTAATGTTTAAAAGAAGAAACAATAATAGATTCTTTCGAGTTAGGGATTAAAGTTGTTGTTATGACTATTGAAATTAATTAGTAAATTGGCATTCAATTATTTGAATGCCAATTTAAATAAAATAATGATCCTCTTCTCAAATACCCGCGGGGTATTTGAGAAGAGGATTATTATGGTTTAAGTTTATTTTTTTAATTATGAATAACGTTACTTTGCAGAGATAAGTTTCCATCCCGGCTAACAGCGCTTCCCAAGTATTCAGCTGTTCTAGACTAGAACCAGCAGTAACGGAGTGATTACTTCTTGTTTTTTTTATTCTGTGAAATATGATTTTGTGATTTTATTCTTTGACCTACTCTTCAGTATCGCCCATAGATAATTCGTATAAATAAATTACTATGGGGACTATAGTAATTTTTTTTCAAGAGTTCAATACTTCTAAAAAGTGAAAGTAAAAGAGAAATAATTAATTTAATTTAGTCGTACCTTTTAGAATTTTTGAAATCATAAGGTTCTTACAATATGTTACTATTATATAGTGTATATTTATGATTAATATTATATTTTATAAAAATATATAATATAAGTTCCTACCCCGCTGCGAATTCTTTTAATTACTTGATATTTCACTGAAATTGACTTGTGCGCATTATTAATGCTTTAAAAATACTAGACCAAAATTCAGATGCGGTGTTTACGATACGAGATGTCTGGTACTGTGATGGCCAATCCGCTTGCCAAGCGAGGCGACTACGGAAAACCCATAATAAAGGAGAGCTCTATGTACTGCAGTGAACTTTTTACCGGCCTTTATTAATGTATGAATGGATGTAACTGAATATGTCATAAAATTCATTCACCATTGACTAGCGTTACTTCTGATTTCGAATCTCAGACGAATTGAGGCTATGAAGCTCAATCAATCACTGATGTTCTCATGAACAATAGGGATCAAAATCCATTTTCACAATACGAAGATCATGATTAGTATCATTATAAATTTATAATTTCCAGAGATCCTACAAGTGATGGATTTAACACCTGCCGATGTAAAGTAGTCCAGTTTTTTATTTTTATTTTTATAGTATTCACTAAACTTTGTATAGTGAATTAGGCCACTACTGTTCTCATAACGAAAATTTAATGTTAGTGCAAAGCTTAAATATTGCTCGAGTTCTGTGATGTAAATTTTGTCTTCCTCGAATCGCATTTAAATCGTCCTTCGATGTTATCACAATAGCGTTATGTTAGGTATGGACAAGGCTAGATTTTCTCTTTATGAAAAAGAAATAATGATTATTTCAAATAAATAATTGTAAGAAAAATATTTTAAGAAGAAAATATTTGTAATAAAATTATTAATCCTGGCGATACTAATCAGGATAATGAGAAAATCTTATTGAATTATCGTATTATCGTTGGATCTTGATACATCTTGGAAGTTTTAATATAATCTTACCGTTGAAAGTGGGACAAAATCGAATTCATCGGATTCGATTACAAGCAAACATACAGGTTAAGCTAATAAACGCATCAGCAAAAAAAAAAGAAAAAAAACACTTTTATTCATGGTCTAATAGATACATAATAAACCAGGGCCTAGGTGGTGTGTAATCTGAAATAACGTAGACGCAATGTATAAAGAGTGACTTTCATGCGTCACCTGACATTGATGCGTCCAGAAATTGAACCTAAGATCTGGTGACACCATAATAACAGATTCGTACGCCATTTAAACTAATTTAAATTATAATAACTTTTATTAATATTTTGTATTATTTGTCAAAGAGTTCATAATTGGTTGGAAAGGTTGTTTTTAAACACAATCTTGTTTAATTAGAAGATAAATGTAGGCACCAAAGGGGTAGATAATGCTTTTTCTACGTTATCGAAAAAAAGAAAAAAACAGATGTGGGTTTATCGCTACAACCAAACTGAAACACAAAAAACCTTTACTATAATTTTGAAAATTAATTATAGGGTTGCAACAACAAAACGGCCATCGACTGCGTAATGCTGGATCCATGTTACGAGTATCGCAACTACAGCGCTGGTATTCTGTATAGATTCTGTGAGCCATGTATGGATAAATGTATATATAAATAAATAAACAAAAAAAAAACCGTGAGCAGTCCCCCGACTGTGTCATATATTAAATTACAATTTGAATAATACCAATAATAAATGTATAAACTAAAACTAACACGATTTCACACTTTATATGCTCCATAAATATATTTCATAAGTGACTATTTATACAAACTGTTTTGAGTAAAATTGTTTACTTTAATGTTCATGATTCTTTCTATCGGTGTGTATATTTTTCCGCTTCTATCATGGGTTAGGATTGATAAGTCCCTTTAGTTGTCACCGTCAGGCTACATTATAGCTATTGAATAGCGATTGTCTTGATGAGTATGCATTACGCAGCCTACCTCTTAGTGGGATTGTTTCATAAATTAGACGAATTGCTTAGTCTTCGATATTTAATGGTAATTATCAGAGTTTCAAACATTATCACTACATTTTGGCTGCCATTATAAATCCAATATTGTTCTGAATTAAAATTACTAATTTTTCTCCCTCCAAACCAAGGCATGACGTTAAACTGAACAGTGCCATCTTATCAACGCATTATAAATTCAAATGTGGAAACCTCCCTTGTCCTGTTTTAATCTGTATCACGTTTGATGTTACCAGATTATCATGATGCATGACGAAATATTACATAAAACTTTACGTTTAGGCATGGAAGTAACGTCAGTTCATTAACACAGTTCATTTACAAATAGCTTTCTTGGTATAATCTTGACCAACATGTCAGATATTAGTTTAAAAAGGTATGTCTATACCACCATGATAGGTTTAAGTTTCGAATTCAAAGACTTAATCGATGCAGGCTGATTGACAGACCAAACGACGAGAATTTCAATACTAACTTTCAAATATCTTCTTCTACTTCTTTCAAACAATTCTAATTATTAAAATTACTTATTAATCTAAAACGGCCATAGAACATATTAATCTAAAAAGTTTTGTTAAATTTTCTTTCAGCATTATCGTAAATACAAATGTCATCAAACTTCGCGAAGTCTAACAGTCGAAGACTTATCCCAGAAGATCGTAAATTTAAGAAAACTTAACTTTCACTTGAACGGATTCATACAGTCCAATCCAAACGGATTTAATACTTACTTAACCGCGTGGCGTAATCTCTAGGGTGTATGACGGTCATGCTATGAATATAGCCTTAATATGAACTGTAAAGAATGAATTCCAAACTAGATAATACTAATACTTATTTATATATATCCATTGTGTATTATTCAACAGGATATTTTATATTATTTAGTGTGCAAATAAAATTAAAACAAAAAAATAGATTTATAATATTTAGTTTTGTATATTTGTGGTGCGAGAATAAGTTCTCCAGCTGATCGTAGGACTCTATCCGGTCAATTATAGCCAAGAAACTTAAACTGGTCTTTCAAATAGCTTCAAGCCATAGCATTGAATAATACAGAATACAAGAGGGGATGTTTGTTAATAATTATAAATATTACAAAAAAAATCACTTTTTCCTTAATACGCTTCGGTGAAAAGTGACCTGTGTCTCCTCCAATGGGTCATAGCAGTGAAAAGACTAAAATACTATCCTTTTTTTTAGATTTCCACATAGCAAAACTAAGAACATATTGTATTGTTATTACCTTTGATTTTAGACGAATAAAGATTATTATATATCTTTATTCGTTTTTCACAAACTCATCATCATCTTTAAACAAACTCTCCTGAAGTCAAGTTGTACGAAAGCTTTGTTCGAATATGTTTACCTTTTACGGATCGTCTTTGTGAGGCTGCGTGGTAAAAATAAATATAGTGGACAAAGTTGACGTACAATAATTTTTGAACAGTATATGTGTCTACTATTACCACTAATATTATTTACTACCATTTATTGTCAGTTCTTACTCGCATGTAGCAACTGCCCTCGGGCGAAACGGATTAGGAAATGGATCACTTGGTGGTAACTTTTTTTTTAAATAATGAGTTAACTAGGTCTAGTCTAGACAATAAAGTCCCTATGACCCACTTTCCATCAAAGATATTTTCGGAACAACGTGACAGGTGGTGAGTCCGTCGCTGTCTTTATGTCCAAGCCAAAGATATGATTCGTACATAAGTCTTTGAACAACCGTTTGGTACGAGTCTGCCACCTGGGGTTCGATCTCGGGTCTCTTGACATCCACATAGCCTAGTTGGTAGTGACCCTTTCTTTGTAGCTGAAGGTGGAGGCATCGAAACCCGACAGGTGGAAATGTTTGACTAACAAATGGAAAAATAAATATAAAAAAATATTAACCGCATTTATGAACCCAAAAAAAGCGGGAAATAAATATTTTGACCCACAGATTGCAGAATGTCTACAGTTTTCTGTTCAGGCACAACTTATATTCCTACTTATATCGTCTTTAGTTTCAAACTGCGACTTCTTCGACGTTTAACATCTAAAATATATGGTAATTTTTTATAACCAATATCCCTAACTAGATCCCTAATACTGTGAAGCAAAAACGTGTTTTAAATCTGCACGCATCGTCCCAATATTGTTTTATAATATTTAGTGACGTATAGATTAATTTCAAGCCCTTCGGGCGTAAAACAAGTACAAATTAAAGACACAACGCTTTTATATTTTCCCGGTGTAGTTTTCTGATATTTTGCAAAAAGTAAAATATTTTAATAAAAGATGCAAAATAGAGTAGAGTAGAGTGGTTGGGTGATCGGAATTCGAATAAGTAGTGTCGAGTTCGAACTACTTGTCATGTTGTCCTAAATTAACTGGGTGAAGCATGGCTACAAACGACTTATTCCTCTAGACCTCTAACTACCACAGTATTGGGAACTTTGAGGTATTTATTTTTCTGAATCTCTTTTTTGTATCATATACAATAATTTTCGAGTAAAAACATGATTCCTCTGTCAAATGCTGCGATCGCTAAGTCCGTCGGTTGTAGTAAACCCTCCCTTTCCGGAGAAGCCTGCAAACCTGCAGAAGACTTTTATTGGAATTAATGGTACTTAAGCAGTAATACTTTGTAAGGCTAATCTGTTGTACAAATTGTGTTTAATTCAAGACCACGGTGCGGGTTTCGATCCTCTTTTCCCGAAATATCGACACAACACGTGCAATCCACCTTCAAGTGGATAGCTGCAAAATATTATATAGATTGTAAATAAAGGAAAAACGTGATTGATATCAAGTAGGGCAATTCAATTTACGTTTTTCTCTGTTGTCCAACCATATCATGATACTGAACGGTACTGCGCCATCTTGCCGCTGCTTTCGAAAACTGATGCTATCAAATAAATAGAATTTTCATGGTTCTTGAATCTCAGAGACAGTGAGACGCTGACAGACGGGGTTCTGGCGATATATTTATAAAATAGATCATACAATAAAACAGGCAATTCTCTAGTTTATAAGGTTCTCTAGTTAATATGTGCGATAACAGTTCTTGTTACCAGCTGCTGTACACATTCCACGACGGTCTGCAGGATGCCATCATCATCCATTTCAAACTGCGTTCGAGTGCCGACTTTTGTTTTAATTATACACTCGGTTTCGTGAAGTTGATGATACTTATATTTCAGATAACGTTGATAGAAACTATTTAATACAATTGTTGTTTTGTTGTCGTGTGTTAGATACACAAACAGGCGACCGTATCGCTAAACAGCAATCTCTCCCAGGTTAAGCTTGTTGGAGGACATTAATATTAGATTGGGAAATGGATCACTTGGTGGTAACTTTTTTTTTAAATAATGAGTTAACTAGGTCTAGTCAAGACAATAAAGTCCCTATGACCCACTTTCCATCAAAGATATTTTCGGAACAACGTGACAGGTGGTGAGTCCGTCGCTGTCTTTATGTCCAAGCCAAAGATATGATTCGTACATAAGTCTTTGAACAACCGTTTGGTACGAGTCTGCCACCTGGGGTTCGATCTCGGGTCTCTTGACATCCACATAGCCTAGTTGGTAGTGACCCTTTCTTTGTAGCTGAAGGTGGAGGCATCGAAACCCGACAGGTGGAAATGTTTGACTAACAAATGGAAAAATAAATATAAAAAAATATTAACCGCATTTATGAACCCAAAAAAAGCGGGAAATAAATATTTTGACCCACAGATTGCAGAATGTCTACAGTTTTCTGTTCAGGCACAACTTATATTCCTACTTATATCGTCTTTAGTTTCAAACTGCGACTTCTTCGACGTTTAACATCTAAAATATATGGTAATTTTTCATAACCAATATCCCTAACTAGATCCCTAATACTGTGAAGCAAAAACGTGTTTTAAATCTGCACGCATCGTCCCAATATTGTTTTATAATATTTAGTGACGTATAGATTAATTTCAAGCCCTTCGGGCGTAAAACAAGTACAAATTAAAGACACAACGCTTTTATATTTTCCCGGTGTAGTTTTCTGATATTTTGCAAAAAGTAAAATATTTTAATAAAAGATGCAAAATAGAGTAGAGTAGAGTGGTTGGGTGATCGGAATTCGAATAAGTAGTGTCGAGTTCGAACTACTTGTCATGTTGTCCTAAATTAACTGGGTGAAGCATGGCTACAAACGACTTATTCCTCTAGACCTCTAACTACCACAGTATTGGGAACTTTGAGGTATTTATTTTTCTGAATCTCTTTTTTGTATCATATACAATAATTTTCGAGTAAAAACATGATTCCTCTGTCAAATGCTGCGATCGCTAAGTCCGTCGGTTGTAGTAAACCCTCCCTTTCCGGAGAAGCCTGCAAACCTGCAGAAGACTTTTATTGGAATTAATGGTACTTAAGTAGTAATACTTTGTAAGGCTAATCTGTTGTACAAATTGTGTTTAATTCAAGACCACGGTGCGGGTTTCGATCCTCTTTTCCCGAAATATCGACACAACACGTGCAATCCACCTTCAAGTGGATAGCTGCAAAATATTATATAGATTGTAAATAAAGGAAAAACGTGATTGATATCAAGTAGGGCAATTCAATTTACGTTTTTCTCTGTTGTCAAACCATATCATGATACTGAACGGTATAGCGCCATCTTGCCGCTGCTTTCGAAAACTGATGCTATCAAATAAATAGAATTTTCTTGGTTCTTGAATCTCAGAGACAGTGAGATGCTAACAGACGGGGTTCTGGCGATATATTTATAAAATAGATCATACAATAAAACAGGCAATTGTCTAGTTTATAAGGTTCTCTAGTTAATATATGCGATAACACTTCTTGTTACCAGCTGCTGTACACATTCCACGACAGTCTGCAGGATGCCATCATCATCCATTTCAAACTGCGTTCGAGTCCCGACTTTTGTTTTAATTATACATTCGGTTTCGTGAAGTTGATGAAACTTATATTTAAGATAACGTTGATAGAAACTATTTAATACAATTGTTGTTTTGTTGTCGTGTGTATCTACAAACAGGCGACCGTATCGCTAAACAGCAATCTCTCCCAGGTTAAGCTTGTTGGAGGACATTAATATTAGATTAAAAACGGGGAAGTTTGTACACACTTGGGCGTAAAATGAATACTAGAAATAACTGAAGTAGGTTAAATACATACATATAATATAATACATACATATGTATGTATGTATTATAGTTATAAAAATAGTAGTTACCAAATACTTAACGAAAGAGTATTCAAGAGCAACACAGCAGTGTTATGAGCTGGAATTTGCTTTATCCACACCCAAGAACTCAAACTTGTCTTTCAAGTACCTCGGGGCTTCAGGATCAAACAAAATATACAAATACAATACAGTAGAGAAAGAATGTTAGTATTCCGACAAAGTCTTATTGGGAGCCATTTGAGCTTAGCACCATACTCGGTAACATGGCCATATTTGCGAAGGCCAAAAATGAATCTTATGACAAATTTCTAAAGGTGCTCAAGCATATTCAACTGACGCACATTCTTATTATTCCCATTATATTTTTGCTTTATTCCTTTTACCGTCTCAAACATTGTTTAACATTAAAAAAAGAGTCACAATACAGAGTATATGTACAAAGAATAAGAAGCGGAGGAAGGAAGAAGTCACGATAACTGAGTGTTTGGATGATCGGAATTCGAGTCAACATTGATTTTCTACATTGATCCATCCGGGAATCGAAGCCAGAACCTCAGAGCTGGCGACACCTTAAAACCGGTGTACACACCTTCCATCCACGACGTCGAGGACGTCATATGTGATAGAGATTTACAAACGTTAGATTATTTTTGAAATAGGTTACTAAGGCATTTAAACTTTCTAATAACCATTTTAGTGAGATAAGGTTTTGAAATTAAAAATTATTCCTCCGTTTTTCTTTTAATTTATCGCAATGCGATAGTAGTAAACCCTCCCTAACGGGAGAACCCTACACCCAGCTGTCGACATGAACAAGTTTGTATGTTACGTACCTAAGAATAAAACTTTATAATTTGTATTGCTATTCTTAAAACTCTTGTATTTTACATAAATCTTTTTTTTTACAAAAAACTATGTTCTGAATTTGATAATCCACTTCCGCCACATCTACTTTGTAATATTATCTCTCTCACCAAACCCTATCAAAACATAAAATTGAACGGCGCCATCTTTCCGCTACTTTCAAAAACTCACACCATTTCAATACAAATCAAATCAAATACACCAGTTGACAATTAAGTCATTTTGGCGGAACCTTTCTTTCTTCTTCCTTTCCTTTCCAACCTTTGTTATTATCCGAAAAATTTTTTGGGACAACGTGACATGTGGTCAGCCTGTTGCCGTCTTTATGTTCAAGCCAACGATACATATCGTACATAAGTTACAAAAAAACCGTCGACCGAATTCAATCTATTAAAATCTGAGTAAGAATTACTCAGATTTTAATTAAAAACACTTTACACTTTAACACTTTTCAATGACCTTGAAAGTTGTGTCCATTGTTATGATTTTATTACTTAATGAACACACTCAAAGATTGAATTCTTTTTTGAAATGATGACAAATAAATAATATAAGGCTTTTTAGATTACCTCTCCAAAATGTTCTGTCGTTTTGACTGTTATTGTGAAACATAAATTGGTGTGACCTTGACGCGAGCGTTCCGGTCGCTCTGTAATAGATGGCGCTCTTTAGTTTGACGGCATGGTATGGTTTAGTTTAAGGGATGTTATAAAGCAAAATTTTTTGATTTTTAATACAAGACTGATAAAACGAGACTGATAAAACGAGGTATAGAAGGAATGTAGAGACGTTAATAGACGTCCAAATTTTTAGAGCATTTCCACTTTGAGGTGGAAAGCTTGACTAATAATTATAATAACTAAATATCTTTTAGGTTATTTATCAAAGTGATAAGTAACTGCTCTTACCTTAAATATCTATGAAAGACGCCGCTAAACTTTTATCAACTCTGAACTAAAATGAGATCTATTTCACATTTAAAAATATTGCACGACAGATGATGGACAGATGCTGGTTGAGTCAAGAGACCCGAGTTCCAACCCCAAGCGGCAGGCTCGTACTAATCGGTTTTTCAAAATCTTATTTACGAATTACATTGTTGGCTTGGACATAAAGACTCCGACGGGCTCACCACCTGTCACATTGTCCCAAAATATCTTCGATGGACGGTGGGTCGAAGGGACTTTGTCTAGACTAGACCTCTGTCTTCTCATGTATTGGGAATTGCGTGAAGATATATTTTTTAACAAAGAACAACAGCCTACTTTGTAGTGAGTTCATATCCTGGAAAACATTTGTGTGAAAAATATTAAAGTTTGTATTCGAGTTATGGATATATATTAATTTATGTAAGTATATTGAGTTGGACACTAAGACTGCGAAAGGCTCACCACGTGTCACGTGATTTTATTTATTTATTTTACTGATAATAAAATAAGTAATAAGTGCCGGTGCAGAGTAATCGTTAAGAAGAACAACTTTTATAATTTTCGTTATTATTCTTGTTCTTAACCCCATGGATATAAATTGGCAAAGATTGTTATTTATACTGGTTATTTTCATACCTATTACTCCAGAAATATTTTCACTACAAGTAAATTAAAAAAATGCTGCTAAAAGAAAAATTTAAACAATACGCCGCGGGGTAGAAATAGTATTTAGAGGTGTAAGAAAAAATTCTTTCATATGATATTCTTTCATATGTTATTTAAAAATTATATTCCACTACTGACGAGACCAGTTTTCTATGTGTGTGTACCCGATTCATGGATTTTTATATTTATATGATTATTTTTCTAAGTAAATGTGTATCTACGGGAGTACATTGTACCGTTGGCCTCACCATCAGTTACCCTATCTTCTGTGAAAGGTGGGTCGAAAAGACTTACTTGTCTAGATCTCTGTCTACCCCAGTATGGGGAATAACTGGAAATACATATAACGCTACCGATTCTTTACGCGGTTGTCAACTGAACGTATGTCATGGCACTTGTTTACATCACTCGTTGACGTAGCAAAAATGCGTTTACTTCTACTGCATTGAAGCAGCCGAGTTGCTTCGTCGTAGCGTCCAGTAGTACACAAGTAGGTGTATTTCTAAGCTTTAAATCAATTATTGGGTGTTTTATATTTCAACTTTATGGTTGGCCGTAAATATAAATATATAATGGTATGAATATTGAATAAACTAATTAAAGTTTTTCATTCATTTATTGACCCATGAGTCTTAGCTTCGGAGGCAGGGCTACTACCAAGTTGGCTATATGGTCGTCGTATGTTTACATAAACATTTCCCGTTGCCTCGAATAGTCTATATAAATGTATTGTATCGCTAATTTGAAAACTAATACGGCGACAGGCTCACCATCGGTTACATTGTTTCAAATATGATGTACGTAGTACAATGAAATTAAATAGAAAAGACTTAATGTTCTAAACGTCCGTCAATTCCATAAATAGGAAATGCTATTAGAAAAAAGTATATAACTCCAGTGTATACGACTGTTGAGCTATGATAGGTGTGGGTCGGTGTAGCTTTAACTGTATTCTCGTAAAATCCTAAAGAGGCGTGTACCACGCAGTACTGAAGGCTCAGCGCTGATGTTGTGTAGACGACCTCCGTGGCACCGCCGTGCATATCAGTTTTTAACGTGTCGTCAGCTTTGAGGCCTCTGGTACGATCCCCGGATTGTTCACTATAGAAAACAATTGTCTAAATAGTTCTTATTTGTGATAAATTCGCTTTAATTATTTAACACATTTTAACAGTGGTAGAGCCACGCACCAGCTTTTGTTGTTGCATGAATGGGCTGGCTCAACCGGGGAAGTACCACGCCCTCACAAAACACCGGCGTGAAGTAGAAGTTTAACAAACTTCCTGTCCTGTTATATTAAAATATACAGAAAGATGTTTTTATGGGACGTAGGCCTCTGCCGTAAAAGAGGGTTTGTCATGTGAGGGTACGGCACGTTTAGCAAAGAGATTGGCGATCGTAGTACCGGACACCTTGCACCTTACACGCCGATGCCCGTCACCGGTCCCTTAAATTTTGTTTTGATAGTTTTCGACATGGTTATACTGCTATCTTTAGGTAGCCAATGACATTTCCAAGGTTTTTCCTCTGTCACCATTTACGATACCCACAACCAGAAAAGCCACCCTCTTTCTCTATTTTTACGCCATAACCACACGGCAGGATACATACTTACAGAAATAATAAATAAATATCTTCTCGGCTATCGTGATCTTTCTCATAATCGCAGTTAACTGGTAGTGTAACGTAACTGTATTGTCACTAATTGCTAGAGTGATACTAGATGAGGGTTTAATGGTCTGATTAAAGTTGTCTGTATATTGGCTGCAAAATGATGGTAAATGTTTTCCAATTAGGATGAACATCAGTTGTATTTTTATCTAATCCTCTTGCACGATGCAACTGGCTGAAACAACAATACGTGTTACACAGAAAGAAAGTGTAGGCATTTATGCTTTACATGCCCTGCGAAACCGGGAAGAACGATAGAACAAAGTAAGCAGACCGTTTTCAAAATAAGCACTTAAACTATTTCGACAGGATACGTTAAGTGAAGCACTTATCTCAGAGCGTAATAATTTACGGCACATCTGACACGTGTGTAAATTTATGTTTCTGAGGTCAGTATTAACATTTTCTTTTCACATAATCCTAAATACAACTCTAAAATTTAATTAAAGAAAACGTAACGACTTGAACGCAATTCTTAAGATTATTTAAATTAGTAACGGGATCCAGGCAGCGCAGGGCGGGCGATTGTATACACGTTTAGTTTTAAGAATATATTTTCTTGCACTAATTTCCTTATTTATTCATAAATTTCACTATATCTGTTAGCTTATAAATATTAATAAATTAATTGAAACATGTTTAAGACAATTTGATAGGTGGTGACCTTGTCGACATATTAACGTTGGGTGTTAACATGGTGGCAGGCTCACCACCGCATACCACGAGAGAGCATGCTAACGCAAACAACACATATTCACAAAGTATAATGCACGTGGCAGCCATCAAATAAAAGGTAGACAATTCTTGTAAACTATGATAAAACTATAACGAGCTGTTAGCATGACAATTTATGTTCGAGCATATTAAGAAATGAGTTATCAGATATCACATGAGTAGAGTGTAGAGGCTTCAATTGGGAGGGAACAATTTGTGACGGCTACTAAAAGCCTGCAAGGATTTTCAGCAGGGCGTCATTTTTAGTTTACTACGTTAAATTATGTAATTTGCATCTTGAGCTAGACTCTTTTGATCGATTTTTAAAAAAGTATTAAAATATTCCATAACATTTATTACGAGTCACAAGCTTATCTTTAATTTTCTATACCATCATGGTCAACATCACAATGTCCTCTCCTGCACGGTAGTTATTGCCATAATCGTCACGCTCGGCTGGCGGATTGACGATCGCATTATCAGACAAATTTCACATCAGGCACTGCTGCGCATCTACATAAGTTCGTATGAACTCTCAGATAGATATATATCTGAGAGTTCATACATGTCATTGCCTTTTGCCTTTTTATTGCCCACAAAAGCCTTAAGTGCTTATATTGAAATCGGTCCATTTACTTCATTATATATATCTTCCCGATTCCGCAAAGAATACACTTTTTTCTATGTGATACGTATTTTTGTTTCAGCCAGTTGCGTCGAGCAAGTGGGATAGATATGGGTAATAGTGAGATATATATCCTGTCTACATGGTTTATGTGCCTACTTTGAAGATGGTCTGCTTACTTCGTTTAATCTTATTTTTTCCGGTTTGGCATGGATAGTAAAGCGTACATGCCTACACAGTTTTCCGTAAAACAGATAACAATACTACAGGTGTTATCTGTTTTACTGTAGTACCTGTAGTTTGAGCTAGTAGCGTCAAGTAATTGGGTTAGATTAAAATGCAACTGATGTTTATTCTAATTGGAAAACTTTGAGCATAATTTTTTAGCCGGTAGAAATCATTTTAATTGTACCGTTATGTTATGGTGTCAGAATATTCCGCGCTCTTTTTTTCTGTTGTAGCCGAAGAGACGACCAAGGGACAGGCTTAAATATTTAATTGGATAACTAAAGACAGGAGAACAAATATTTTGAAAAATATCAGAACAAAATTCAGCAGACCGGTGACGGGCAGTGTCTTGTCTTAGGTGCGAGTTGACTGATGTTTCACGTCTGATTCTTTTTAATTACTGCATAACTGCCTGTATTAGTTGATACCGTAGGAAATACACTTACTACTTTTTGAGTTTATCGCATCCAGACAGACAGACAAAGGCAGGAGGGTTTCTTTTTCTTCTAAAAAATAACTAAATTTTAATGTAGTCAAATTTGGAAAATACTGAGGTATTCAGAGGTATATAAATAACTAATAATAATTTATTTTCTTTTATTTACGCAATTATAATTCTTGTATTTACGCAAATACTACACATGTTATATAAAACGAATTTCAGATTCTATCGTTATTTTTATTAACTATTTTTACTTTCCGGCTTCGGATGCTTTACAGCATCAGAAACGTCGGTATTTCCGTGACCACGAATGCTGTAAAGCATCCGAAACGTCAGGACGTAAAATAGTTTCTTAACAACTAATAAAAAACAAAAACAATACAATCCGAAAATCGTTTTATTTAACAAAAGAAAACTACCAAAAAATTAGAAAAACATGCATTGATTCATTATTATCACATAGTTATACTACTAACTGCGATGCTCCGTATGTGAGAGAGGTGGTTTTTTACAGCAGCTACACGGTAACCAAAGTTCTGGAAATCTCTGATTAAATTGAATAGTATTTTATTTATTTATTTAAAGACTTAATTGTTCACCTTAAAATAAGGTGGCAAAGGGCGGACTTAATGCCTATTGGTATTCTCTGCCAGTCAACCCGTGGCGTGGCAAAATATATTAGCAGGTTAATTAAAAAAAAACAAAGGTACTAATTTAGAACAAACTATAAATAAACAGGAATACATATTATAATATAAAAATATACATCACATTAATATAAAGATATAAATATTATGTAGTATAATCAAATACATGTACATAATCTGTGTATGTAAGTAGTTTATTCCACTTACCATTTATTCTTCATGAATATAATTTTAATGAGAAGTAAAGAGAGACGAGCACCGATGTCGAGTGACGTACACATTTCACAATCTCAAGCGTCTCAAGGGACAATATCACAATTGTCATAAGTCCTTACATGGCTGTTAACAAATAAATATTTTAAATTAGTTGTTAAAATAGCTAAAATACGTAGCCAGGATAGCATGATGGTAAGAATATAAGCTGTATTACGATTTCTAGTGTACATATTAAAAGCTCTAACGAACATGGTATATAAAAAATATATGTTAGGTTTAAAGTTACGGCTTAGTCTCCAAATGTAGCTTAGCTAGCTTGGTGATTTACTAAAGAAACTGCGATAATCGACAAATGATAACAACCCATTTGTCAATCTAAATACCAGAAACTATACGTGTTTGGTGTCCCGATAGCCGAGTAGACGTGTGATCGGAATTGGAGTCAAGAGACGCGAGTTAGACCTCAAGTAGGTAGGCTCGTAACAATTATTTTTTTCATAACTATTGTACGATTTCTATTGTTATCTTGGACAATAATATGGCGACAGATTCACCATCTGTTACGTTGTTCCAAAATAAGCTTCGGTGAAATATAAGTCGAAATGACTACATTGTCTAGACGACTGGCTATGTCCGTGGGTGTCATACGAGGTGACTACGGGAAAGTGTCTTGCAAATGAAAATAGCTGTCGGCACGTGGCGACATTATTTGGAAAAAATACCAAAAACAAATTCAGCAGTCCGGTTACGGGCAGCAACGTCTAATGTGAAAGGTGTCGGCATATGAAAGTTCACTAAAGGACATAGACCTCTGCAGTGTTGAAGGGTTGCCTTAATCACGACGCTTGACGGATTGTCGATAGCAGTACCTGACACAGCACCTTATACGCTGTTACCCATCAGCGGTCTGCTTAATTTCTGATTGGTATTTTTGAGATGGTTATCACTTCATCAGTCAGACGACATCACGGGTATTCAACATTTCTTTTAGTTACATCTTACCACATCGTTGGAAAGAAATAAAATTGAGAGAACGGTATGTAAACGACCAGCCGTCTCTGAGATAAGCCTTGTGGAGCTTTTTGCGAGGATCACACCTTATTATTACAATGTGTTTTTATTTTTTTAATGGGATGAGATTAGTTTGAGCGTAATGCTGAACATTGTTCGTCTCGTGTTTTCTAAATTTGTGTTTTTTAAAAGTCCTTTGCTTTGTTTTAAAATTTACAATTAATATATGTTACCTCGCATTCGGCGATAATAGTAAGGCGGAGCAATAAAAATTTATTTATACAAAAAGTCATGACTCAAGTACAAACATTCATAATTATCACATAATATTTGTCTTTAGCGGAATACGAACCCCCAATCCTAACGAAAAAAGCAGGGTCACTACGGATTTGTTTTTGGGTCATCTTAATCAATTCTAAATGTTCAAATTAATGCATCATAAAAGCCATTCCGTCTGAATATGTAATTCAATGATTAAATTCTCTAGACTTCCTAAAAGCTTTAACTTAAATTCAATTTATATCGTTGATTTGTACACTAAAACAACGACAAGGAAACCGTCATGTTGTACTAGATAATGTCAGGTGAAAACTGCCATAAAAGGCCTTAATTTTTTAGAAGTAGGTAGTACTCAGAGCTATTCCAGTACAGGCGAGCATGAAGACACAACCACAAAATAATAATTTTATTAAAAAGATTCTCCCAACATTATCCTAAATACGTACATGCAAATATTCAACTTTTAATCAAAACTCGGGACTCGAACGCAATTTGAAATGCATACATACATACATATAATCAAGCCTCTTTCCCGTAGG